>OX453243.1:10248541-10516373 GCA_949709985.1 Luffia ferchaultella | reverse complement strand
TAAACGCTGCTGTCAAATTTACTTATTCTATGTAAAAACTGCAAAGAAAGTTTATTAAACTCACAGCTGCTCATAGTCTAGTTGAACATATTTTTAAAATTATTTTAGTGTGTTTAAATATATTCCTTACTTCATTCACGATAACAAAAAACAAGATATTCTCGTCTGAAGTCAAAGTCTGAGATTCTTCTCTTGATATCAAAAGTTCATTCTTGGAAAAAAATACCTCATCGTCATTTCAACACACAAATACTGAATTTCGATTTACATAATGAGCAAGGCAACACTCGGTATAACCGTGGTTCGAGTGTGTAGGTACCCTTAAATAAAATACTTCACCACTTCACGGTTACTATGCTTTTTACTTGTAGTGAACAAAAAGCTTTTGAATGCCGACAGCGGCAATAAACAGAATGAAGCATTCTCCAAAAATATATGTACTAGTAGAAAGAATGTACCAATTTTAAAAGTTAATCATCTTAAAGAAAGCATCTTTTCAGGAAACTTAAACGTAGAGAGAATGAAAGGTAAAGTTTTCGAACAATAAACAAGGATCTTTATCAAAACTTGCCAGAGAGTAACATTGAATGTTTATTTTCATACAAAAGAAATGTGTATAACGTCGCTTCTTTGGATATTAAAAAAATATTTTCACGATTCATTATTAAAGAACCAAACAATGTGTGCTTGATGCCATACGGTTTAGTAGAACTTTTTGATATATGTCCGCAATCGCGTATAGTGACCTTATAATATGTTAGATGCATTATATACCTTTGTATACTTATATACTATATACTGAACTTACCGTGTATGCTTAATTGTAGACCAAAAATGCTTTAATCAGTTTTCATTGAAAAATGGGCTTAAAAAATTAACACAGGCAAGATAAAAGTCTTGTCAAATGTCCAAGTTGTACTGTTTTAGTGGATTTCGAGGACTCTGTAGTCAAAGTGGTCAATGACTCAGGACCACAGACCAGTCAACCTTATAGACCACGCTTTGACAGGGAGTAGCATTCGCCAAGGCTATGTAGTGACAGTACATAAGTACGTCACTAGTGAGCCGTCAGTTGGAAGCAGGTCGGAAGCCATTAGATTGTCAATTTTGAACGAGCCAATGAAAACTAGCCGACCTCTCCCCGCACCCCGCCACTTTTTGGCGATTTCGTTTTCGTACTGACGTTTATTAAAGCGTGGTCTATAGGTTAACTGGTCTGTGTCCAGGACCAACTGTTCAATTAGGTATGTAAACCTAACATTGACAGAAAGGTTAAGCTGAAAATCGAACTCGGTTGAGTAGTGTTTGGGAAAGAATGAATCAATATGATGTCGAAGAGGGACCTTTTTCCTAATGGAAAAGTTTATTGAGGTGGTGGAACGCCCCATTACGTTGATTACAAATGGCCCAAGATAGTGTGTTGTGGAGATCTATAACGGGAATGCCTATATCCAGCAGTGGACGTCCGGCGACTGAAATGGTGGTGAAAATTACATTAGTTGGATAACATTAGGAGGTACATGTACGCAGGGTTATCGCTATGCAAGCGACTTCAATGTAATTTATTCAGATAAAGATAATTATTTATCATTCCGAAACCATATTTTTTATCGTATGCTCATCGATGACAATACAACGCAAGCAACACAGCTTATACATACAAACCAAAGAAATTATATACAAACAGCGTGTATCTAACAGCTGGAAATCTCCCTCGAGACAAGGGCGTATCGAAAAACGAAAAAGCAAGGTTCTGCAGTTTTCCATTTAATCACATAGGTCCTATTTCGTGACGTATAAACGAAGCTACTATGTGTACAATTATCTTTTAGTCTTATACGTAAGCAGACTGCTCGAAGTAATTTAAATAATCTAAAAGCGCCTACGTACGAGTTTCGTTTAGATTTTTTGTGTATTAGTACAAAAATTACAGAGGAATACATTGAAAACTTATCGGAATCTAATTCTCACCTGAAAAGTTTTATCCAACAACATCATACTTTGTGTAGTGTTCAGTGTTCAGCAAGGTGTTCAGCCAGCCAGATTATGCAATCTTTTATTTTATTTATAAGTTGTCTGTACGATTAAATCAAACGTAGCATTCATTTATTCTTATTTATTTTCATCGTCTATATACAAGACAACAATAAAAAATCCACAGATCTTGCAGTCCCCGCAACCATCGGTTTCATTGAAAATGAACCTATCCAAACCCGATTTTCACAGATTATTTTATTTTATTGCCACGAAAACGTGGCACTATTCTTTTCAACTCTTTAAACTCAGAAATAAATCAACGAAAAAATTATCTGCTACCCGTGCGAAGCCGGGGCGGGTCGCTAGTTCAACATATTTGAAACATTTAGGTTTTAAACTGCAGCCTCTGATATCCTTAAACGTTCTGGGCTTGATAATTAAGCATTCGAACGAATACAGGCCGAAAGGCGATGACCGTAATGTTAACAAGTTCCCGAACGTCCATAAAATCTGACATGTGATGTCAAATTTCTTGTTCGATTTCCAACCATTTTCCAAAATTTTGGTCTAAAACTGTAGCTATCAACGCCTTCTAACTTTTGGTACAACACTTTGAAGCGATCCGACGAATACCGTCTGAAATATAGTAACTTATATCCACAAAGACAAGCGATCGACCAAAAAAATCTCACCTTTCGGAAATAATTTCTCTTACAATTACCAACCGATTTCCAAAAACTTGGTCTCAAATCGTAGCTACGTTAATGGCCGAGATACTATTTTTTTAAATTTTCGATATCGGTCCCCGTTCTTGAAATATATTGGATTAAGTAAAAAAAAATTCCGAAAAAATCCCGATTTTTTTTACATTTTCCAATTTTTTTCAAAAACTACTTATCCGATTTCCAAAATTTTGATGTCATACAATGCACAACTGAATTCTTAATCCTTTAAAATCTTAAAATCTTGGCTAGACCCCATACCCTCGGAGTTATGGCCAAAAATGCGTCTCACGTGAAATGGATCTGATAGTCATTTTCAATGACAACATTTTCAATGACAAAACACGTTCGTTGTCCGGACACGACAACCTCAGCGTAGAACTTTTGAAACATGCAGGTGTATACCTACCTAGAGTACTAACTATGCCATTGAATTTATGCATTAGCCACATACCTACCTCATGCGATGATGAAAACTATTTTCACACCGATCAACAAAGATAAAACTGGTGTTGCGTCAGACCCGTCCAACTGTAGGCCTATTTCCCTGGATACATCAAATTGCCAAGGTACTCGACGGTTTGCTTCACCAGCAACCAAGTAAATATTTAAGTTTGCATGATGCGCAGTTCGGATTGAAAGCCGATTTTTTTACTGAGAGAGCAATTCTGTCGCTCAAACATACTGTCCAGTACTATGTCGATAGAGACACGCCAGTGTACGTTTGTTTCTTGGATTTATCAAAAGCCTTTGACCCGGTTCCTTATGATATGCTGTGGTATAAACTGAAAAATGAATCTGTGGTGCCTGATTATTTAAAGGCGCTGTTTAAATATTAGTATCAACACCAAAGCAATCACGTAAGGTGGGCGGGATCCCTTTTGGCGCCTTACAGGTTTAAATGTGGTGTGAGACAGGGTGGGATTAACATCTCCAAAACTGTTTAACTTCTACGTTGATCAGTTAATCGTAG
Organism: Luffia ferchaultella; assembly: GCA_949709985.1. NCBI lineage: Eukaryota > Metazoa > Arthropoda > Insecta > Lepidoptera > Psychidae > Luffia > Luffia ferchaultella. The sequence continues at coordinate 10,512,701 of OX453243.1, read as the reverse complement.
AGCTCAGCAACACTAATGTTGATTAATAATAGCATCGATAATATTAGTTATGCTGATGATATGGTGTTGCTGAGTTCAACGATTGGCGCACTAAGAAGACTTTTGGAACTGCAACACGAATAAGAGTGAGTTGTTGGTATTCAAGGTGCGTACTAAACGCTATTCCACTGTGCCTCCTCCGACCTTGTTATGTGGTTCTCCTCTTAATAAAACCAGCAAGTTTAAATATCTGGGCTATTAGGTCATCAATGATCTGAGTTATGATATGGATATAGAACGGGAGCGTAGAGCGTTGTCTGTCCGATAAAATATGCTCGTTCGAAGATTTGTAAAGTGTACTAATCAGGCCAAGACCACGGTCTTCAGAGCCTTCTGTCAATCCTTTTACACTTGCAGTATGTGGGTGAGTTATACGCAAAAGGCATACAGCGCTTTACGTGTCCAGTAGCGCGACTGGAATGTTCACGGAGGCGCGCGTGTATGGCTTTCATGCCATCATGCGCAAACGTTGTGCCTCCATTCTCGAGCGGGTATGTGACGGCCGCAACATCATCCTGAACACTGTCGCTGATAGATGGGATTCTTCATTTAGGCCAATTAAATTATCAACAACAACATATCAACAATTGATTGATTGTTTACTTTTAACTTTAAATTGTATTTATTTATTGTCATTATTTGGTGATATTTTATTTTAGTATTCTGTTTTTTTTAATACCTAATTATAATGTAACGTGGAAATATGTAAAAATTACTATGGGGCTAGCACCCGACAATAAATAATGATTATTATTATTATTCAGATAGAGAGGGGCTGTTCCAAATACAAAGACACTTATTGTAACATTTTTAGGCTATTAGGACGACGACGGACAGTGACGAAAATAAGAGATCGTCGGATCGGGAACTGAAATTATGTTTACTAAGTAATCTTATAACAATTGTGACATAAAAATAGATACTGTTTAAAGTATGGCATAATTTATTAATTTGGCGACAATATTTAAGAGTTCGTGTTAAAGTTTATGTTACTGTAAATCGCAATGATCTCTTGCGTTTTGTTGACGTAAACAACATTGCAATGGTCCATGAGTTGTCAAAGGAAATGAATTCATTTCGTGCCTGTCGAGCAGAGCTATAAATATGATGGAACGCCAATACGTCAACCCCAAAACATTTGTATACTATTTATAGACATCTAAACATTTAATATCCTGAAGCAGTCATACGGATAGACCGTAATAATCCGTTGAAATAATGCATTGAATTTCCCAGTTTCTAAGTTTAAGCTCTTTTGACACCATTCCTAGAAACTTCTTCCTGTATGTACTTACTCGTGTTATACGTACACATTAATATGACAAAGGTATAGCTATAGAAATTTTTATATGAAATAAACTTTAAAAGCATTTTAACCAAAATTTATTTTTGGTGAAACTTATATTATTATATATTAAGTCCTACATTTTACAAAGAAACAAACAAACTGAATAACTATTGTTGGCCGGTTGGAGGCACTGACTGCATATCCAAAAGTAGCAGGTTCGATTTCCGCCCCGGACAAATATTTATGTGCACGAACATATCTATTTGTTTTGTGTCTGCGTGTAAAATATTATTAAAAAAAATATTTAAGAATTTACATCAGGTGTCTAGTGGTACCCATAGTACAGGCTTTCGACTCATTCCGTGACTAGATAACCGTGTGGGAGGTTATTATAATTGTCTCGTCGATCTAATTCGTTGTAGTGTTGAATTGCGACATAGTAGTGATAAGAACAGGCTGTTAATTTTACTGTGCGTCACACGGAACTTAACAATATTTTTACCTGTAAAAACGTGAAATGTAAATTATGCCACGGAAGAACTAGGTTAATGTGATTTCAAAAAAGATTAATCTATTCCTGTGGTACAAACCGCATTAGAATCTCACGATGCCGGCGGCGACAAAACCCGTGATTGATTAAATGCTGTCCGGACGGCATTTTAAAGGTCTAAAGAAAGAAAAGCATTATCGATCGCCCAATCTACAGTTTTCTACTTTTTTGTCTCAGTTCTTTTAAAAAGTTCGGAATTTTCTAGAAAACGCCAAAATGTCGATAAGATTTAAAGTGAGTCAAGACGAGTGAAGTGTCAGGTTTATAGAAAAACGAACAGGTTCTTGGTGAGCGTCAGAGTGACGTACAAATTTAGTATAAAGGTTAGACGATATATTCCACTGTAAAAATAGTTGGATAGCAAAACAAAGTGTAAAGAACTCGCCCTTACCTACCATACCCTTACGTCACAGAGAGCACGGGGTCGACACGATATATTTGAGTTTGAACGTCGGGGTTCACCCACTCGTGTGTGTTAAATTGTTACATTTATATACGTAATACAAATCATAGTCTAAGTTCATTATTATTATGTTGTATATTGGGAATGTTGAATGTAGTTAGGGAATCATTACAAACATTGTTGTTACGTTCTTCACTTTTAGTGTACAGTAATGGATAACATTGTCTGTTATTCCAAGTAACTGTTCATACTATACTTATAGTATAGTATGATCTACTGTATTTGGAATACCTTCCAGTCTTTACAGCAATGTGGTCATTACATCTATTAAACAATAGCATATACGTCGCTACAGATGAATATTCGAGATTTCGAGGTTGAAGACCACGTACTAAACTGTAATGCCACGAAGATTGTCGTTAAGAGATATCAAAATGTCTAGAGAGGCAAAGTCCCACCAAAACTTTGGCCATATTATTAGACCTGATAACGAAACTTCATCAAAAATTGTCCCGTAAATTCACGTATCCAACAAAAATCTCGGATTATGTTTCACTCTTAAGTTGGTATATTTATACAAAATTTTTTTTTTTTTACGTATTAAAACGCAGTTGATTCCCAGCAGACCTGACCAGTTATAACATCTTTATCTCTCTGCATTTTGACATCTCTCTCTTTGGTCATAAATTTACAAATAACAAAATATATATGTATATACTAAAAAATCGTGTTCGCTTCGCTTTTGATGTAGTTTATAAAGGCAAGGTCATTCAAACGATTGTGCCGTACACGGATAACCCGATCCGTGTGGCTAGAGTATTCGATGTGGCGAGGGGTTCGCCCTAGCAGTCGACCCCGTCTACTAATGGCTTTCTTTCACCACCTTCCGAGGGAGTTGAAATGTATTTAGAGCACTTCCTGCGTTAAAAAACGCGTCCATTGTCGTAAATTTATTTGTGACGAAAACTTATCGTAATTTGTGAATTATCGTTGTCAATGAATCAATTGTTTATCACACATTGTGATTTGGAGTTACTAAAATATCGAATACCTAACAATTCAAACATTATATACAACGAAAGAAGAATAAGAAAAATTTAATGTTTTATGTACGCTATAGTTAAGTGTCTCTGTGCTGTCTAGTTTCACCTAGATTACTGTGCCATTTACCGTCACATCGGCAACCACCCGGTATTATAAACTTTAATAGCCATAGTTTTTTCGAGGAAAGAAATATAGCTATTTTTTAAATTGAAATATAAATTTTTTTCCAATTTAAAAATATTTTATCTTGTATAACTTTCAATATTGACATCAATAGCCGTAATTTCAGGTTTGTTGTATATTGGAAAATTCCCATCTCGATTAATGGACAGGTTGTCTTTCCGAGTATTAATGAACTTGTTTAGTTGAAATGTCTTTTTGGGTATCTTGAAGTGAAATAAAATTCTAAAATAATAAAAAAAAATTTTTTAATACTATACGAATTCACAAAAAATATCACCTAACAGTTATGTTATAACTAACATACACACAGGCGGTTAGTTTATGGCTATATACATATAATTTTTCTAGTCTGAGTAGTATCTGTAAAGTTCTAATGCAATTTAAAAGGAACATATTTATTTTATACTAACGATTGCTCGTGTCTTCACTCACATGGGCCACAATCTGCGTTTTCCGCTACAAACCCATTTTTCCGAAAATGACGAAAATATTTTAAGGCAGTAAAAGTTGCCGATGTGCATGTTCCAAGTTAGGCAATACACTCTGAAATTATATAATAGTTAATAAAAATAGTAAATTGGTAACTCTAGAAAGTTCGGTAAACTCACGAAAATTCTAAAATAGGTGGGAAAAGTCAATATGTGAAAAAAATTCTGCAGCTTCTAGGAAAATTTAGAACACGTTCTTGATAGAGTGGCAAAACTAAAAAACGAATATTCTTCCATCTCATGTTGACCTTTAGAATGAAACAATTTTTCTCAAATTGACTAGTATTTTCTCTCAAATTAAATTAAAAAATCTCAGAATATCTAAAGGAAATTCTCAAATTAACTAGAACTTTTCCTCTAGTGCGAAAATTATCTAGTCACTAATTGAAAAGTTGAGTATTACATTTGCTGTTCTCTGACTGCAAATTAATTTGTCTACCTAATATAATATTAAATTTTCTAAAACTGTCTTGAATCTTTTAATATTTTCCTACTCACAAAATTTTCTCTAAGAAATACCCTATACAAAATTAAATTCACATCAAAATCGCTTTATGATATCACAACATATTATAAAACAAGTTCCTCATGCTGTGTCTCTCTGTCTGTCTGAACGTCATAAACTCAATTACCAAAAAACTTTTCATATTGTTTTGACCAAAGGAAGGAATTATTTAAGAGAAAGGTTTGTGTGTATAATTTCTTTATCTTTTGTTAGTTTTTTATTTTGTTTTGTTTTGTTTAATGGTAGTTATAATATGACGATGCTTATTGAAGATATCGGAAAAAATCAAGCCGACTGGAGCCATTCATCGAAAACGCTGCCTAATCCCTTTGAGATACAACAAAACAAAGAAAAAAGTTTGGAATAGCATATGTCTGTCTTTTAAAGATAGTTTACTATACATATTTTAATGTTTAAATAAATGGTTAGATATGATGTGGTAATTGGAAAGCTATTTAGACGGATACGACATTCATCCTTAGCAAATTAAATACGTTAGTTACCTTGACAATTTTATACATTTTACAATTGCTTTTTAAACCATACAATTTAATATAATATTTATTCTAAGGATTAATAAAAATGTTTGATGTTACACATAAAACTAAACTGAAATGTATTCCTATACTTTGTTTTAAGATGTATTGAATTCAATTTAATATATCTTAGGATTTATCGCAAAATTAAAACTATCTCGCGACAAAATAAATTCAAGCGATCGAATTGTATGAGCCAACCAGAGCGCAACGAGCCTGTCTCAAATTTGGCCCCATCGGGTAATGGTTCGAATCCGGGCGTGTACCAATGAGTTTTTCTGACTTAAGTACAGAATATCACTGACACCGAGCTTCGGAGGGCACGTTAAGCAGTCGGTCCCGGACGCTGTCAATAGATGGCGGTCGTTACAGTTCCCAACCCGCAGTGGAGCAGCGTGGTGGACTTAAGCTCCAAGCCCCCCCTCCTCACCCAGGGGGAGGCCTAAGCCCCTGCAGTGGGGTAAAAAATGGGCTGATGATGATGATGATGAATTGTATGTTGCCTTGTTACTTGTGACGTCTAAACATATCTAACATGTGCGTTTTTGCTCGTAATCAGACAGCGGTTATAAATGATGTTACGCGAAGAAATATTTTAGAAGCTGAGACGACACGACGACAGAAAAAAATCAAGGCATATGTGCTCTGCTATCCTTGCTAGGCCGGGACAGGTTGTTAGTTGTTAAATAGTGTATTTATATATATATATATATATATATTCGAAAATTCACAACATTTTGATGAATTCCTTGAACTTCATTTTGTAGTCGTAAGTTTATTTACAGTTGATATAAAATAAACTTGATTGAAACAATGCATCATCCAGTGTCAATATGCGGATTTCATTCTCTGCGGGACTCGTTCGATTTTCCGCTAAACAATTGCTTTTCATTCTATATAATAATAGTTAAGTGAAATATTTAGGTTTTCATTTAGAAACAAAAATATAATAGACGTCATCGAGCATCCGTGTCTAACAAGAATAACCTAGTCGAGGGACCTACCGTTAACGATGTTTAGTATATGGCAGTTGTTTTCATTTTTTTTATGTACATTTTTGGCTTCTATTCAAACTTTATGCTTAATTCGCGTACTGTCTAAATACTCTTATCGTGACACGTGTGCATTCGTCTGTCTTTTCATTCTTCAAAATTAATTTTCTCTACAACGGGTAACGCTTTGAAAGCTGGGACTTATAAAGCTTCTTTGTCTGCACGCTAATTCAAGTGTCGATTCCCAAAAATACTTTTTTCAATGGAAATAACTTTGCTTAAAAACTGATTTATAATAGGCTACTAATTTCTATAGTAGTTAGTTAATTACACGATATTATTAGCATTGATTTTATTAATTCATATCTTCTAATAAAATTATAATTTATTAGAAATGCCTAAACGTGGAGAATCATTACTGCAACAAGCTCTAAATACAGTCACATAATGATAATAATAATAATAATACATGGGACATCCCACACAGCGCCATCTAGTCCCAAACTAAGCAAAGTTGTGTTATGGGTACTAGACAGCTGATATATGTACTTAAATATTTTTATGCTATATAGTTATAAATATATTTTACAGCCAGACACAGAACAGCTATTCGACTGATTTTGATGGATGGAACTTCTTTTAAATGTTCCATAGATTATAAGAAGTGAAACCTGCTATTACGACTGTAGGCCGTAGGGCGGTAGGTGTCTACCTGTCTCTAATACGGCTGAGCAGCTTTTAATGTGGTTTTTTTTTCATTATATTTGTATATCATGTCAGACCACGTTCTTAGGCACCGAGAACTTGCGGTTATGGGTCACTAAGGGGCGCCGCACAACTTTTTTTTTAAAATCAGCTCGACCAATTTTAATGTGGTTTTCTGCAATATTATCTACTAGTATTCTGCATTGGGGCTTCACCCGCGTGAACTACACACTTGTACTGAGATCGGCAAAAGTTTTAAGACATTGTGCTACTTTTTGGAAATTTATGGAACACTTAGACCACTTTTTAATATTATTTTACTTAGCACTTTCTTTTTGTTGTAAACATTTAATATTTTTAATTTTATTTTCTAGCCGTTTAGAAGAAACGTCTACTGCGCGCACCCTGGCGGCTTAAAACTCGCTGATACTAAAGTAATACTTATGTAACGCGAAAACTTGCATTAAAATCAGCACAGCCGTTTAAAAAACCGTGTTGTTGTGGTAGACCATCACCGTAAAATCTATCTAAGAACCTTTGCGAGTGTGCACACAAAAACTCACTTCTTTCTGTTTTGCACACAACACCAAAGTTTCATTTGTAAGATGGACACAAAAAATATTAATTTTGTAAATATTATAGGTTGCTTTATTTCAAAGAGTTCGGTGTGTAGTGTCTGAGAAAAAGCGGTTTAGTAGATTTACTCATTACAACTTATTACATATATGTTGTTATGGCATTGTACGTACATGAAAATGTTTTCGTACAATATTCAAAAAATGTAGTTTTGTTTTCACTTGACATGAACTCATGCAAGTACATTCGTGCAAGAATGTATGCAATACTCAACTCACATTACTGAGGAGGGTTGAGTGATTGAGTGCTAGTAAATAGTTAGTTGAGCGAGTTGTGTCGTGATTTAGATCTTACGGTTCATTCGTCGAGAATGGATTTTCTTTCAGACAAACAGTTCAGTTTAATGATCACGCCACACTTAGTTTTAATTAAAAAACGGATTTTGAGATATTTCAACCGCAAAATAAACTCACCAAGTTGATCACTCTTAAAGAAGGGAACTATTACGAAATATTTTTTGTTTATGCACCTGAATATATATAATATACGTATAATCCACCGTGGCGTTGTGAACGTAATGATTTATTTTTTTACATCACATTGTCATCATCATCATCATCATCATCATCATCAGCCCGTGTCTCTCCACTGCAGGATATAGGCCTCTCCCAAGGCTCGCCACCACACACGGTCCTCCGCCTTTCGCATCCAACTACCCCCGGTATGGTGCTTCAGGTCATCTGTCCACCTGGCCGGGGGGCGTCCAATGCTTCGCTTTCCGGTACGTGGCCTCCATTCGAGAACTCGTCTACCCCATCGGTTATCCGTTCTACGGCAAATATGACCGGCCCATTGCCATTTCAGCTTGCTGATCGCTTCGGCTATGTCGATAACTTTAGTTCTTTGACGGATTTCAGTGTTTCTGATTTTATCCATCAAAGAAACACCGAGCATAGCCCGCTCCATAGCACGCTGAGCGACTTTGAATTGAATTGTGCAGAATCACATTGTGCAGAAAAGTAATCTAAACCAACTATTATGTCGTATATTTCACGCAATAGTCGTCAAAGAAATATGAAAAATTGTCTAGTTATTTTCGGAAATAGAACACGTGTTACGGATTATGCCTTTTTTAAACGTATGTCTTTTAAATGTGCATTGAGTCAAACACCCTTTTCACACACAGGTTTTGAATGTACGTACGTTTAACGTACAAACATGTACGTACTAACGTGCGATCTTCTACCTAATAGCACTTGTGTTTACACACAAATGATTTTTTACTATTATTCGAGCTACAGTAACATATAGACGTTCCCAAAATTTTTTGTTGATATTACTAAAGCTTGTCAGTAACCACTAAACAAAAAAAAAATTTGCCAACAAACTGTAGAGAAAATGGTACTCAACTGTGTTTTCTTTACCTATTTATGTATAGAGAGGACGGAAGAACTAATTTACAAAATATAATCTATGTAGACACGACAGTGATTAATTGTTACTAAAATATTATTTTTTAATAACCGAATGCAGCAAGTTACACATTAATTGTTGCTTTACAAAAAGAGTAAATTTCACTCTAAAATAAATTTTATAGCTTGCCGATATTTTATTAAATCCGGCAAACAATTAGCTAGGGAAACAATTTTAATTTTGACCAACATGCTTTTAACGCTGATAAATTCTAATATGTTTGTTGATCAAGAAGAGTTTCGAATGTGAAAATTTATTAAGTAACAGAAATTATTTTAGATCTAATAAAAACCATAGCATGTTGCAAACCGTTTAAGTGAGAGTCATTTTCTAATCAAAGCGTTGAAAAGTAGAAGGGGAAGCACACAACAGAAACCAATATGTCGGATCAATATGCGCGTGACTGAACATTGGTAGAGTTTTAAAAACTCTATTCAACACATGTTTATTGATACCAGGGATTGCAGACATGATGAAATATTTTCATCAGCGTTTTTCATATATGAACAATCACGAATATTCATGTCCGTTTTATCAAAACAGATTTAATGGTTCCGAAGTTATTTAAGCTGTACGCCGTTGGCTATTTAATTTAATATTACTAGCATACGCGGAATTCAATAAGTCCTTTGACTTTGACCACGGATTCGTATTTTGTCTCGATCGCAACCGCGGTGTTCAAATATCCATGGAGTTATTGCATCCTCTAAAATCAACAACTCCGTGTTTGAGAACAAAGCCGTCGTTCACATGTAGCTGGAAATGGGATTTATAAGTGAATCTAGCTCCTCCAGCGCTGGATTTACGGATCTTAAAGTGACCGGAATAACCCAAAACTAATCCATCGTCTTTTAATAAACATTACTATAATCTTTACATGGATTGTTGTCCGTAATTTTAGGAAGTTTCTCGAAAGAAAACCTTCAAAGTGACTCATAAAAAACGACATTAATTTCGGGCCGGCCACTTCACTTCACACTTACAAGTATAAAAGCATTATTCAAGGTCTCTTCATTTTTAAGCCGATGATTGTAAAATAATTTCCCACATAAATCGTACAGCATAGAAAAGTGTCTCGACAAGTAAATATTTTTTATACAATTTTTGTTTTAAAAAGATATTTTATCTATAGCCGCGTAACAAACATTTACAGACTAGCGCCCCGCCCCGGCTTTGCACGTGTAGCAGAGCATACGCTTACATTTTTTTGTCACATAGTGATGTATGAGCTTGTAGCGTCGGGTATATGGATTAGATTTAATTGGATTTAAATATGACATATGTTCATTGTAATAGGAGTGTTTTAATGTATTTTATTTCTAATTCTGCAAATATTGATAAAGTAAAGAATATAAATACACTAGCGACCGCCCGCAGCTTCGCTTGCGTAGACGACGCATTCCTGATATAGGGTAGGTACTATTAACGTTCGATATGGTTCTTACGTAGGTACTTTTTGCTGAACTAATATTGGTTACATCCCTTCAAACTTTCAATCTTCATTACCCCCACTCCTTTAAGAAAACCGATACTCCCTTACTTTTCACCTCCCGTTTCCCACTCTTAAAATGTGGAAATCCAAAAACCCTGAAACACAGAATTATTTATTTATGCTAAAATTTTGATGTTTGTAACTTTAAAGAGTTTTTAACTTTAAAGAAACTCATACAAAGCCCCTTCATCCTTCCCCCCTTAAAATTAAAATTTCTAAATAATCCTTTCTTAAAAATTAATACTCACGTTATAAAATAAAGCTCTGTTTTAAATTTCAGCTTCCTAGACTTAGTAGTTTTGACATTTTCTACGTTGATAGATCAGTGAGGACAAACGACAGACAGACACAAAAAGTAGCTCATGTCACTCTTGACAACCTTCTTTCATGTCTGCAAAGTTTCATTAAAATCTGTTTAACCGTTATAGAAATAAGCTCGAATAAACACATAGACGTACAGACGGGCAAAAAGTTGCTTATGTCACTCTTGACAACCTTCTTTCACGTCTGCAAAGCTTCATTAAAATCTGCTCAGCCGTTGGAAATGTGAAATGTGAATCCATGTAAAATGTGTTAACAAACATCTATAAAACGTATACATGCACGTTTTTGTAATGTAGCCTGCGTTTAAAAAAAAAACGCAAGAGGTAATTCTCTTGCGTTACTTCAATTGTTTTCCTGGAATATTACAACCAGCTAAACTTGGCTTGCTGCCAAGTTCCACGAATCAATGAAAAGCACTTAATAAGCCGCCTATAACGTGTTCCGTAAGCGCTACGGACGCGTAAGTTTAGTCAGCACAATTCATAGAACTGTACTCTATAGAAATGGTAAAACTGTCTCTTGGACTTAGAACTTTAAAAATTTAACGCCATATTTATAATTGCAAGTCCTTGATTGATCTAATTAATAATATAAATAAAAATATGGAATAAATAGATTTTGTCAATAATTATAAGATATAAAAATATTTTTAAAAAAAACGAGATCTTGCATTTTGGATATTTGTTGACGTTTTTAGGGTATTTTATAAAATAAAGTAGAAACAAACCACAACGCTATGTTAGAAAAGTGCTGGAGTGTATTCTCTTACTAGTAAGGTAAGAGAACCCTTAAGGTCTATGCTGGTAAAAATATTATGAAATATATTCCCAGCTTATCCTGGGATTATAAAAAAGCCCTTTCAATAGATATAAATAATAAAATCATTTAACTTAAGATCTATAAATCAATGGAAAAACCAATTTATTAAACAATAACAATAATAACTATCAAATTTTCCTTAACGTATATAAAATCAGAAACATCGACATCGAACACGACGATGTTTATTACCTATATATTACTATGTTATTGAATCCTGAATGACGATAAGCTTCAGTAAATACCTGTCGGTGAAGCGTACTATATCTACATAGACGAGAACGTTTTTTATATTTAAAAAAATATTTCTAATGTATATAACAAATATGTATTCCGCTACTATCTCTGTTCCTGTGAGACGTTGAGTAAACGCACGGTAAGTTCACTGCCTCTTGCTTCGCTAATAATAGTTCACAGTGAAGTAATAATATCTGGGACACCTCACAGGCCGCGATCTATTTCTAAAGTATCCAGAGCCTCTATCATTGTTTGACATTTTGTTTTACAATTCTTGTATTTACATCGTGTTCGGCTGAACATAGTCCAAACTTATAGAACGTGTAGAGCTTACCGAACTAAACAAAAGATTTAAATGAACAGATGGCGCAAACTAACTGTTACTGATAAAAACATGTCAAAATTCTATTTTTTGCTTATCTTATTTTTTTATATAAGTACCAAAAAAAAGACTAATATAGTATTACAATATGAAAGCAATATAATTTTACTTAACCAAGTTTACATGCAAACTTAATAAAACACCTCGAATCTATTTCGCGAATCGAAAAACATTAGTGAATTTCTTTGTTATGTAATAGTATTTAAATTGATACTTGGCGATACATCAGCTGTCTCGGTCTTAGATATCTCCACAATAAGGTGACCAAACATGTGGATTGTCCGTGTTCTAATGTTTTTTCTAAGTAATCGTTAGTTAGCGCCACCTACTTAGTTAAAACTTTTTGTTTAGTTCGTTAAGCTATACGCGTTCTTTAAGTTTTTTCGTAAACGTATTTACAACGTATTTTCTTAAAAATTAAATATTTTTTTTGTTAACTTCTGTATTTATCAGTTTAAAATATTGTCGATTTTTAATTTTTAATTTTTCGTAGCAAAATATTTGTTGGTAAGTCGATGCAATAATTATGCAAATATAAAACCAAGAAAAAATATCAAAACAGAGATATGACTCAAGAAATATTGGTGTAAAATTGTCTGGGAAACCAACTCGCTATGACAAGCTTATTTTATGAGGAAAATCTACATTCTAGCTTAAATGGTTGTATAAAAAACTTTAACGGAAACTACAACATGTTTTATTTACTTTGACTATTGTTTTTCTAAAACTATCAGTATGAATTTTATACTATCTGCAAAATATCGTAAGATGATTATTATGGTATATCAAGTTAATAAATATTTATGCTATGATTCATCTTAGAATCAAACAAATCTTCAAAGTATCAAAACATTCGCCTGTCTTTCCATTCTGTTATTATACATGAGCGTCATGGAAAGGTTATCACAATCGACGTCGGGTACGTGAAAGTTAAAAGTACAATAACTGACTGACATGCCGTTACGAATATTTGGATTAAAGCTCTATGGTCATACTGAGCTCTAAAGTTTATTAACAACTCAGCAGCCTTGGACGGATAATGAAACGTTTTCTAAACAACGATTTGTGGAGATAATTTTTAACCCTAAATTATCTTAATTGCCTGATAGAATAGATTTTGTTTGCCTGTGGGTTTACGTTGAGAAATCATCTATATTACGGGGCGATAGGGTTCATTGTTTATTTGAGTTTGGTGAGGTTGTGGATTGCCTTTTCGTTGGCCATTGTTATTGGCGAGACAGCACCTGCGCTAGCCTGCTCTGATGATGAATGGTTCTTTGCCGTGCTCCATCCGCTTCGCTCGATTTTCTCTCGTACACCTGGAATTATTCCCGGCAGTTCACCTACGGCGTGAAGTCTCGTTGAGAAAAACATGCTTGTATAATGAATGCACGCTTTTCATTTCACGCATATGAATATGAAGTCGCTTTTATTGGCGCTTATAGGTTGTGATAAAGTTTTACTTGATATTTTTGTGCTTTATAATTAACATAATGCACTATTAATTAGGTATTTGGATTTTGCTTGCAACTTTCCCGTACGTAACTTGCGTTTCAGAAAATTTAGCTTTTGATCTATTTAAACTAGATATTTTACTGTATATTTTTACATATTAAAATATACTGTCTTTTGTATATCAGATCTGACAGCTTGCTCCGCAGCCTCTTTAACGCTTTTTTTTCTTACTGCTCTGCGCTTGAAAATAGCAGCTTGGCGAAAAGTCCTGTATAAAGTAGAAAGTTTAGTAAAATCATTTGAAAGCTTCCTAAATTATAAGCTTTGAAATAAATCAACAGGAAAAATATATAATTTAGGTTCAGGGATGACAATAAACATAGATTTCAGACGTAAGTTCTGACTACAAGACAGATTTTAACACATGGTTGTCACAACGAAATGTTCTTAGTTAACGAACGGAATTAATAAATAATATAACAGAATCGAAAGGAATATTGGGATTACACAATTTTATATCTTATTCAGTGAGTTTTGTCACTCACTGAATTCGATATAAAACTAGCTATCATTTCATAATTAAATGTGGTTAATTAACATGGCTATTAAAAGCCGCTCTCGGAATATGTTTTCAAAGGATCTTTAAAGCCTTAGTCAGTTAGTAACTACTGGTTGATATATGTATGCCAAAGAGTTTATGCGGTGACAGGCTAATAAGCAGCTTTGTGTTTTTAGTTCAATGTGGTTTCACATGTAGTCTTTTCGTAAATATTCGAAAGTTTTAGCATTAATAACGCAAAATGTGCTCCGAGATTACGAAGGATTCAACGATACGGGAAAAACAAACATGTTGAACAAAATTATAGTGGTCTTAAATTACGATTAGTAGAATATGTCTAAAACCTGAAGCTAAACAAAGCAGAAAAATTGTTAACACGAAGATAATCTAGCCTAGAGGTTGTTCAACTGTATTTTGAACCGTGATAAAATTTGTTTTAGATTGGTAAAACTGCCTCGCTCTCTCTATTAGCAACCACTGTCACACATATCTGTACTCCAACAAAATTATTCTAATAAAACTATGTAGCTCAATAGTTTATTTTATTCACATATAACAAGCAATAACTGTTTTGGAATTTTAAACCGAGACTTACTGATTTCAATCAATCCCCTCTTGCACCGAAAATAGCAATGTCTGATTTTCCCTTTGCCTTTGTCTGATTTCATTGCATTCCATCAGCCTTTTTTTGTACTCCACTACAGGGGCTTAGGCCTTCCATCTAGAAGAGGGGGTTTGGAGCTTAAATCCATCACGCTGTTCCAATGCGGATTGGCGGATTGTAACAACCGCCATCTATTGACAGTGACCCAGACCGACTGCTTAACATGCTCTCGGAGGCACGGAGTTAATGATAGTTATGGTACTTAAGTCAGAAAAAATTCATTGACACACGCTCGGATTCGAACCCAGGCCACATGGTCTTATAGATTTGAAACAGGGTCGCTGCGTTCGGGCTATCACGACACGATTACGATAACATCAGATACATAATTACATAGTATAGATTATTTTATATTGAACCTATTACAGAAGTTGGCAAGTCACTCTAAATCCGGTTATATCGCTTTGAACGTTAAATAGATATCGCGGTTAAATATTCCGATAAACTTACTTTCATTTGACTTGTTTGTATTTTCAGAGTAGCAAACGGTAATTTATCATAAAATATCTGATAATCCATTAGCTTCTACATTATAAATAAAACAATTATGTAGTTTAAACAATTGATTGATCATGGAAAATGTTGTGATATTCATTATACGTTTTTTAAACATAAGAATTCTCATGCTCATATTTCTTCTGATACCTATATTAACATAATTCTGTTTGTGTTCATATCTTTTTCGTTTAAACGGAAAATTTTATTATTCACCTATCCACGTATGTAAAATCAAGTTCATATGAATATAAAAAGATTTTATTTGATTTTCTGTCCGAACTAAATCTAGTTGTTCTCCTTTTTTGGAAAATGTTCCATACTATTTATTCTCTATGAAATATTGTTTTTTAATTCAATTTTCTTTAAAGTTGACACAGCTGAAAAATAAAATTAATTTGAATTCCAATTTATCCAATGTTTCTACTGCATTTGACGTTTGTGGCGGCTAGCCGCTGCATTGTGATTTCAGTATTGTGTTTGGGGAACATTCAAATGTTTAAAATACTGCAGGAAGTTAAATTAAATTGTTGTTAATAGTAAATTGCACTAAATTACTAGTTTTCGATTCAAAAAAAAAATTTAGGAAATGCATTAAAAAATTTACAGTTTCATAAACTGTTATAGAAGCAAAAATGACCGTTGTATGTAAACGACAGTTCAATTAAAATACACTCCAATCTCGCAATATATTAAAAAACGTTACAAAAAAACACGAAGGCGAAATAATAACGGTGTTAAGCGTACATTTCTTCTACATAAGTTTAGATTTTTAGGGTTCCAGCTTTCTAGGGTAAAAACAGAACTTTGTAAGTTCATCCAGTTGTCCGTTCATCTGTTTGAATACCACGGGTATTTATTTGATAAACCGTTTGACACAGAAATTTATAATTTAGGATGGTCATACAGGCCCTCATATATTACGATCACTAAACCAATCATTAAAAAATATCAAAAAGAAAATTAAGCTTCAAATATCCTTCTAGTATTCTAAATAAGAAAGTGTGTATCTTTGGATGTTTATTGGTCCATCACGCTTGACATGATTTTTAACCCCCGACGCAAAAAGAGGAGTGTTATAAGTTTGACGTGTGTGTGTATCTGTGTATCTGTTCGTGGCAACGTAGCTCCCAAACGAATGAACCAATTTGGATGAGGATTTTTTCATTTCAAAGGTGAATTAGTGGCCCTATGGCCCTCTCAATGATTAGGTACGTATAAATTGATAAATACAAATTAATAATGCTTATGTAAAAGTACTAAAAGCTACTATTTATTACAAATGACGACTAATTTAATTTGTAACATACCTCAAATTTATAGAATTACTGTACGGTATTATATACAGTTGTTATACATATTTCAGGTAACAGGATTTCATGTTGAATTATAATAATGTTGTCGTATTTAAACTTAATGGCTTCTTAATAAGGAGATCTATTTCCTTTCGTCCTCTATTATATTTATCACTTTCTTCTCGGTTCTTCGCTTGTTATGTCAAAACTGAAATGAAAATTCCACGATAAACAAACTCAATTAAGAAACATTATTTATTTTAAAAACTTTTAATTATAACCTAAATTACCTTTCAAAAATTCGTCCATCCGACAATGAAAACCCGATCACAATCCGTTCAGCGTTTCCAGAGGTTAGTTCAGATAAAGAAACAGCGAGACAGAATATAGCGTTTGTCCATCTTGAAGGTCAACTCTGAAATTGGTAAATGATTTTTTTCAAATCGGATCAATAGTTTTTGAGATTACCTCCTACATCCAAACTCATAAGCTACAAAATTTACCTATTTATAATAATATAGTGTAGATAATAATATATAATCTACGAGTCACGTGTAGTGTTACAACCAAGTCTTGAAGCTTTTTTGTAATATAAAATAAACTCTGTTAACAACACATCTTATTTAAAAAATTATTACAGTACCGGGCTGAAATTATATCTCCTTTTTTTCGTAAGCTTATTTCTGCCCCTTGCACGAACTAGGAACGAAAAATAAAACGTGTGTTAAGTTTGGAAAGATCACAATTCACTCGCACATATATTTCGTGCAAACTATAAAGAGTCTCACATAAACTAAGTATTACAGAAATATATAGGACAGGCCGTATCTTTGCTACAAAAGTATGGACAGTTTTATTGCCCAGATAGAGGCATATACAAAATACTGTTAAGTTTTTAATTCTCGAACTGATTGTGTATTCTCGTTGAAGTAAGGTTACATACCAGATCATAAGTTAGATAACTCTGAATTTAAGGGCATAAATATTAAATTACCTAGTTTCAATGATTTACAGCATCAAACATAAAAATTAAAATTACGACAAGTATATTATGTATAAAGCCCGAAGGGTGTTTTTGTCCACGAATTATCTCAAAGATGGTGAGGCGGGTGAAAGTTTAGGATACCATGTATGTATATAAAATTCTAAAATATAATGTTATAAATTCCGAAATTTATCATTACATTTATCTGGTCATAAAGTGAAAATCACAGTTTGAAAAAAACTAAAAAAAAAACGGCTTTAATAGCAAATCGAACTGAAAAGAAGAAAATAACTTTTATTATAAGAATAATGTGACTGACGAGAAAATTAATGTTATTGTGAAGCGTGGGGTGCTCGAAATCAGTTGTTATAAATATTCCATTGAAACATTTTTTTAAATGGAGTAAGTGCAAAAATTTGGTAAAGCGCATCCCAAGCTTTTTCACAATTAAATTTTTTCGTTACTCACTTTATTCTTAGAATAAAAGTTATTTTCTTCTTTTTAGTTCGATTTGCCATTAAAGCGTACTTTTTTTAAACTGCAATCTATTTTTTCATTTTAAGTTATCGAAAGGTGGAACTCACAATTACCGATAAAACAATGAACTCATATAGAAAGTTTCATGTCCATGCTACTAATTACTGAGGAGTTCACTCATAAACATACTATCCTAGGTGCTTCATCAGTTCATGGTGAAAATCATGGTTATCTAACTAATCGAATCCAACCCATATACAAAGTTTTGCATTACTGCTACTAACCGTTGAGGAGTGCCCTCATTAGGAGACCATCTTGGCTTCAGCATCAATTCGTGTTAAAAATCATGGTCAACTATCGAAATCCAACGTATATATATATAAAGTTTCGTGTTCGTACGACCGTCGAGGAGTGTCCTCATGAAAAGTTACCTCAGTTCTGGTTGCAGCATCAGGTTATGTTTATCATTTTAGTGTATCATTTCTTAAGTTTGATTTAGAAATAATTTAACACGATCTCATAAATTAAAATTGTTGTTTTTGACACGGTTTTAAACACGTGGACGTATATATAGATACCGCGTTGTATGACCGTTGTTCAATATATATGTTGAAAAATATGACTAAAACATATACGCTATACACGAAATATACGCCACTGGATATTCTGAAATACTCACTGTGAAGTAGAATTTTGTGTGAGCCACAAGTAAAATTCATACTAGGAACGAAAATAAAAATTCTGATTTGCTTACATTTTTAATTGTTTTGATATATGAGACGCTTCATATTAATTATTAGAATATGTCACTTTAAAAATTATAAAATACTATTGTTGTTTTAAAGCCCATATGTCACAATTTATAAAATACTATTGTTGTTTTAAAGCCCATATATCACAATTTATAAAATACTATTGTTGTTTTAAAGCCCATATGTTACAATTTATAAAATACTATTGTTGTTTTAAAGCCCATATGTTACAATTTATAAAATACTATTGTTGTTTTAAAGCCCATATGTCACAATTTATAAAATTCTATTGTTGTTTTAAAGCCCATATGTTACAATTTATAAAATACTATTGTTGTTTTAAAGCCCATGTGTTACAATTTATAAGATGGTTATTTTAATATGTTTTGTCCCAGCAATACGGCTACTACCCAGCAAACTATTAGGTTACAAAAAAAAATCAAACAATTTTTTTGCATAAACCTACATATACATATAATATTAACATACATGACATTTTATATAGATGTTTCTAATATATTTTGCATAAATAATATACCCGTCAACACTCTTTTGATAAAGAGGCTCCGATTCCATCCTATCGTGAGAGGAATTTATTACAAAATCATAATGTTTACTCTTTCATAAAAGAGTAAACAAGAGAAAAAATAAACACATTACACTCATGGCATATAATATTATATTAGTAAACAAGAAATTCGATATCAAGTAAATTTCACAAAGCATTACCTCGCATAAAAATACAGTAAAATCCGTGAAGAACTTACTTTGTCAAGCGGTTGCAAAACAAATTCAAATATTTCGATAATAAATAGCGTGTAGTTACGTCCCAATACTTATAACGATTTATTTCAGCAACAATCATATTAAAGTTACTCAATGAATATGGCATACAATCCATCATCATTATCATCCGCCCATTTTGCTCCACTGCAGTGGCTTAGGCCTCCCCCAGGGTGAGGGGTTTGGAGCTTAAATCCACCACACTACTCCACTGCGGGTTGGGGATTGTAACGACCGCCATCTATTGACAGCGTCCGGGACCGACTGCTTAACGTGCTCTCCCAGGCACGGAGTCAGTGATAGTTAATGTATTTAAGTCAGAAAACTCATTGGTACACGCCCGGATTCAAACCTGAAAAATGTTACACTGAAAAATGTTTTTATACAGTAAAAAGACAATTCACACGAATAAAACGAATACACATATCTAAATTGGACATGCTATCCATATACTTATATGTAAGCAAAATTATCTGTTTATTTTAATTTTTGTCTGTGTGTTTGTATGTCACTCTACTTAAATGCTTGTCCAAAATAAGCTGCAAAAAGGCTAAATGAATTTCCATTTTGATCTCTGTTTCAAATAATTGAAAAGATAAGCACATATTTTAACTAAACTGGGTTTAAATGTGGTTTAAATCAATGTTTCCGAATTGAAAGCTTCAGATTTTCTGAATTATGATCCTGCCGAAATCGAGCAAACATTAGCGATCAATCTAAAGCTCTTTCTGAATGGAAATGGATTTGTTACGGTTTTTCGATCCTTATTTTCGTTATCAATAACCGTCTGTATTTTTTTTCCTTTACAATCATTTGCATCCCATAACAGTTGGCTCTTAAGGAAAATTTTAAGAGAAAAAATCGATTGACCTTGGATTTTCTTAGCTTTTACCAAAGCTCAACAGCAATTCATGCTTTGATTGATTGCGTCAATTTAATAACGTGGAAGATTGATTGTTATCCATTATTATAATATTCTATATTATTATATTCTAACTTTCAAATAAATCTATTGTATTTTTAAATATTTTGGTAAATGAAATTTTAAATTAGTATATAAACATATAATTTTACTATGTGATGCATTATTTTTATTTATCAACTTTTCGCTATCTTCTAATCTCCGTCGATGTTTCGCTCCAAACTACAGAAAGCCAGCATTTAATATTATGATAGTAGCAATACGCATACATTCTCAACATTGATTATAGATATTTCTTAATCACTTTAATTATAAAATGTCTAGAAGGACCCTCGCAATACAATGTCAAGAAAATTGGCAGGCCAACTTTTACATACTTGTGTGTGTGACTCAACAGACCATATATTTTTGCTACGCCATACTTGCACAAACATGCACAAATCGTCTCTTAGTATATAAAAGTGCTGAGAAGATAGCTATTTATATAGATAGATGCGCCTAACGAAACGATCAATAGGGACCAAACTGACAGTGACGTGCGCTGACCGCACGAACAAAGTAAGAAAAAGCAACATTACACTGGCTATACCTCTAAAGAAGAAAGAAGATTCAAGATCGAAATTCCAAACATAGAACAATAGAAGAAGAGTTGAGGAAAAGAGTCGACGGTCGGCCCTGATCGAGTATCTTCCATGATATCATGATATCTGATATCTTCCACTGGCGCATGTATAAAAGCTATGCCAATATACTCCTCGAAAACCTCTAAAGAGTTATAATTGAATTGCTCTACCGACTGATGCCTTTACAATACCTTGTTATTTATATTGCGCCGATCTATTCTAATGTTTAGAGCTAAACATAAATAATAATCATCGCAGTACAAAAGGGAACATATTCATTGCTTAAACATTGGGTTTTTGCTCATGGTATCAGTTTTTTTTTTTAAATTACTTAATTGTATAGATATTGGGAAAAATAGTAATAACCTTTTGATAACTTTTGGGACGTCAAGATTTGGCTGATATTACAGCCAACCACTACGAGATTTGTAAAATTTAAAAATAAAACATAAAAACTATGAAAATAAAAGTGCTCATCCAAACATTGAAACATTCAAAGTAGTTTTTTAAATCGGCCTATATTTCAAGAAAATAAATTAAAATTCAAATATTGAAAAAAACGGGCATTACCCATTGTGGCCAGCTTCCTTTTTCATTGGTCGTCCCACGTCACCGCATAATGTACAGTTGAATTTGTGGATTAACCTTAAATGAGATTCTGACTTTGTATCTTTAATATGAGTAACCTTAGAAAACCACCCTGTTAAGAACGTGTAAAGCTTTTCTCATCTGGTAAAACCCTTTTTCATTCACACTGAAATATAATGCCCAAGACGGGACCTGGCTGTGTGCAGGGTGATAAGTGACTGTACGTCATTTTGTACTGAAAGCTTGTTCCAGCACTTCTCGAATACGTTATTGAACGAAATTGTGAGAAATTTGTCGGGTTGGCACAGGTCAGGGGTCCTATTACGAAACGATAAAGCTTTCATTTAATATTGTAATACGTGCGTTAAGGTTCTTCACTGTTTCAAGTCTAGAGAATTAAAACGCAAACACAGACGAATTTTGTATTTACTATTGTATTTGCTTTGAATTTTTCTACTTTTGAATAGTCCCTGGTCAATGAGTGATAACAAACCCCTTGTATACCTCTCGATAAAGCGGTATTTTATTCTTCTTGGTAGATGAATACCTACATCTACGTCTGAAACTCAAACTGGCTCCAAGATTTCAAAATGTATGCGAATAAATGATTAATATAACATGTTAGTCATTTTCCAGGAGTGGTGAACTATCGATCCAAAATGTCGTTCATTTTGAAATACGAGTTTATCAGAATATTAAATTCAATAGGCAACGATCGGACGCCGACGTACACTGTGTTTTTTTGCAAGATTTGAAATTGTTTTAATTTACATATGACTCTAGACTTTCCCAATGCTGCCACGAATCTATTGTTGCCTCAGTTTCGATGGCTGTCCTCGTTTGCATGACATCATCATAATGTTATATAACCTATATTTTTTTGTGTAGATTTCGTGTTTTCCTGGAGTAAATTAAAATTAATATGTATATAAAGTGTAACAAACAACGATTGGCGTATATTTCTGCATTAATAAATATATCGTATATCACGGATATGTTAAAAAGAAGTCTATATTGTCATTTAAAAAAAAAAATTATTAAAACCGAGTATTTTATTCAATGGTTAAGGAAAAGCAGGCAATAAAAGCTATTTATAAGAGTTGACGATAAAATCTCTCTGAAAGGTATTACTTGGCTTGAAAAATTAGTTTGTTTGTTGAGTAGTTACCAATTCGTATTTATAGGTACGTGTATGCGAGTGACAATTATTTTATATTAGCGTTCGCCTGCAGATTTCTGCTTTACGTATTGAATTGTATTTATACTACTATTCCATCTCAGAGTAAGAAGCTTTACTCGCTATTCATTTCAAATATTGAGTATTTTGTATTTTATGATTTTCTGGGACTTTTAACCAGGCCGCAAGCAGTGGCCTATGTTACGAGTATTTTCCGTCAGTTCAACTGTCTCCATTATGAAAATCACCTCTGCACGTTTGTTCATCACGACGTGAAGAAAAGATAAACAGACAGTATGACTTTCGCATTTAGATATGTAGCGTTAGAAGGGATCAATTTTGGGGAAGAGGTTGTTTCTTACAGAATTTCGCTTATAAGGAGATTTTAACAAGGAGGTTTTTGTCCCTGCCTAAAAAAACTTTATTTAAAAAAAAAAAAAAATTTTCTCTACTTCATTATAGGAGGTACCTTAAAAAATATATTACACTAACGACCCGCCCCGGCTTCGTTCGTTCGTTTTTCGGTTGTAGAGTCGTATCAGCTTGCGGCGTCGAACATGTGGATTGGATTTACTTAGATTTAAATGTAACGTAAACTCATGCAACTTTAAGTATTTTTTATGTATTTTGTTTCCGATTCCATAAATATTTGAAAACGTAAAGAACAAATACATAAAAACAAATTACAATATTTCTATGTTTGCACCATTTATAACTTCTGCATAATTTTATATCACGCGAGTCGCGGCGGTGTAGGGCTCCGGCTGCTGCTTGTCGCTCTATAGTTTTATTTCTCGATAACTCCGAAGATATTAATTTTAATTGTATGGTTGTGGAGGGAAGGGCAATTATAATGTACGTGAAGTTTTGAAAATAAATAACGTATTTAATTTCATAAAGATTGTTACTCATATGACACCATTTTTTAAACATAAAAATTGGTATAGTAAGCTATCCATAAAAGATAGACATATGCCATTCTGGACTTTTTTAGTCTCATAGAAGAGAAACATGTCCGCAATTCATTATTTTGTTATATCTCAAAGGGATTAGGCAGCGTCTTCAATGAAAGCCCCCAGTCGGCTAAATTTTTTCCGCCGTCTGCAACAATAATCGTTATATTTCAATTAATTTCGACAAAACATTATTAAATTATACACATAAACCTTTCTCTTGAATCACTCCATCCATTGGTGTCAACCATATGCCAATCCGTTTAATAGTTTTTGTGTTTATCGCGTTCAGACAGATAGATGCGGCGGGGGGCTTTGTTTTATAATATGTAGTGAAGTGATTTTGACGACAAGTGGAATGCCAAAGTTGCAACGTTGCGGACAGGCGGACATCACAAACTACAAAAAGGGTTTAATTTTGTTCTATTTGTTTCGGAACCTTAAAAAATGTGGTTTATGATATAGTAAGGGGGGGATTGGAAGGTATGAATGAAGAAACGAAGAAAAAAGGTGGGCAGAAAAAAGAAAGGGCTTAGAGTAATAAGCTTTGATCATCAAATGCAGAGAGGCATGCCAGTAGATATTATGAAGTATTAAATCAGATGCGGATCAAAGTCTTTCTATATGACAAGTATACGCTAGAATAAATTTCGGTTACCTATAGCTGAAATATTAAAAGTACGTAATACGAATGAAGCGAAACTGCGGACCGTCGCTATGCTATACAATAGCGTTTGTATCATATTTGAACGCACTAAAATCTCTTTAAAAATTCTTTTTGAGCTAGAAGTCCAATTATTGAGTAATATTATAGACACTAGACTCAAAGGAGCGAAGCGGTAACAATAAGTCACGAGAACAATGACGCTAAGAAGGGTGCGGTGGATTGGGTATTAAACAGGCGTGTATGCAAATACAAATTCATAAAAATTGTGATAGATATGGTGGTCACCTGTGCTGTTCAGGACGCAGGAGTTCCGAAGATGAGTGTCCTTTTGTTTGCCACTCCTTGACTGCTTATATTGTCGCCGTAATATTGTTCTGAGTGTTTTTGGGAATCGGCAGGACATCTATATTGTTATAAAAAGAACCAGCGCACCGCCACACCAGTTCTTTTCACGCGGATGAAACCGTTGGGCGTAGCTAGTAGTTTGTATGGAAAATAACATTACTACTGCGATGGTTATTGCATATCCAGATCGAAGGTTTCCGTGAGATAACTTTGCGTTTTCATTGCCTTTGAGACATATTTTTTTCTTGAATGAAATTTTCATTTCTATTTGTGTACCGTTTACCTCAGCCAGTCAGTCGGAGGTTCCCAAGAGATCCAAAAACGTGATTTTTTGGACTGCGTAAGTCGAAGGAACAGATATTAACATAGGCCGCTGCTTAATCTTATTAAGGGTTCCCATGGGATTCTTTTTGGGGTACTCAATTTGTCATATCTGCACGTAACGAACCAATGAAATGACATGATTTTTTTGCGTGGAGATATAGTTGAACGGACGGATAATAAAAAAGTATATAAAGCTGACAAACGTATTTGAACCTGATGGGTAGTTGGGAATTTTTGATGGATTCCGATTATATCTTGGGTATTAAAAGAAATACGTATAAAAATATCAAAGACTTGCAACATCTTATTAAGGTCGAAAGTTGTGTGGAAATAATAAATTGATAAGAAATACTGAAGCTATCACTCGTCAATCCGATTTCATATCAATTACATAATAGGATTACATAATAAAATCAAGGAGTTACAACATGTCCTCAAGGTTGAAAGTCATATAGCGATGGTAAACAATTTTTTAAAATACCTAATACAACATTATTAACCTGACAAGTGAATTTATTCACAATTGTAATCTTCTAGTTGATTCAGATTTTTTATATCGATGACAACAGTCGAAGGTTTCCTTGAGATACAAAAGTAATTAAGATTTGAAAATTTAATGTATGCCGAGCAAAGTTTCGAAATCAAACAGTTATAGAGACGTCATGATTTACACGCGGGCAGAGCCACGGGCGAAAGCTAGTATGTAATAATTTAATCAACCGTAACGCTTAAGCTTGTTACAATTTCGCAGAGGTAGTTTTACGCAATAACAAGGTTGAATATAATTTTGTTGGACAGGTAGGTAGGTCACGTTTATTCGAAGTTTGAAGTAAATTCCATTTCGTGCCAATTGCATGCCCACTTTTAGTAGAAACGACATTTTGAAAATTACTTTTAATAATGTTTATTCGAAAAATACATATTTGCAGTATAATAATATATAAAAGTACAATAGTGTCCTTAAACTTCAATAATTATTGAATATTATATGTTTAGTGAGGAACAGCAAACTATAAATTTGCATAATTATAAATATAAACAATAATATTATAATAATGTATTTATTATATTAAGTTGACATTTTTAAGTATTATGTGATTGCTTATGACAGGGAAAAATAATAATAAAATTTAAAAATAAATGGCATGTTAATTTTATTGAGCGTGCAGGGCCGTTGCAATTTTATTATTCCACACCGGCAACTATGTAAAAGGCACACACAAATTATACTAAAAACTAGCTTTCCGTTCATGGGTTCACGAGCATGGACTATGTATTCGTTTGTACTACTAAAGCGTGGATCACTAAAGGGACGAACCAGGGAAATTGTCTGAAAAAACGGAAATATTCTAGAATAAACTGCAACGTGCTCAGCAAAGATAGCGACCGCCCGTGACTTCATTCACATGGTTTTCAGGAATTTTACAGTTTCTACAGCATTTCCGGAATTAAAAGAATAAATACTTAAACCGTATTGAGGACTACCCCGAACAGACATACAGACAAAAAGTTGTCTATGTCACTCTTGACCACCTCGAAAAACCAATATGTGTACCTAGTCCCTATTCAGGGTCACCGCACGCTAGTTAATCACATTGCGTCATGCGGGTCTCAAGTTCTCGGGCGTGTCGTCACAAAGAAGGCAACCAAACGTTATGAAATAACCCTATAGATAAAATGATTTATTATGAAAATTTAACCTATATTTTTATTTTACACTAGCTTTCCGCCCGCGGGCTTCGCTCGCGTTGAGCGCAGTTGTACTGGGACAGTCAAAGGAACGCGACGCTCTAGAACATTGTAAAACTTTCTAGAACGTTCTGAAATTTAACTGCCTAAGAAATCTTATGAACTTTTTATGAAATGAGGTAATATGACATGGTCACATAGATCTTGTCAAAACATCAAGTTTGAGTACCAACACGATAAGTCTGCGATTGATAGTTTCGAAAATATAAGCATTTAAAAATGTGGTCACGTGGTCACATAGATTTCGTCAAAACATCAAGTTTGAGTACCAACACGATAGGTCTGCGACTGATAGTTTCGAAAATATAAGCATTTAAAAATGTGGTCATGTGATCACATAGATCTCGTCAAAACATCAAGTTTGAGTACCAATACGATAGGTCTGCGATTGATAGTTTCGAAAATATAAGCATTTAAAAGTTTGGTCACGTGGTCACATAGATTTCATCAAAACATCAAGTTTGAGTACCAACACAATAGGTCTGCGATTGATAGTTTCGAAAATATAAGCATTTAAAAATGTGGTCACGTGGTCACATAGATTTCGTCAAAACATCAAGTTTGAGTACCAACACGATAAGTCTGCGATTGATAGTTTCGAAAATATAAGCATTTAAAAATGTGGTCACGTGATCACATAGATCTCGTCAAAACATCAAGTTTGAGTACCAACACGATAGGTCTGCGATTGATAGTTTCGAAAATATAAGCATTTAAAAGTTTGGTCACGTGGTCACATAGATTTCGTCAAAACATCAAGTTTGAGTACCAACACGATAGGTCTGCGATTGATAGTTTCGAAAATATAAGCATTTAAAAATGTGGTCATGTGATCACATAGATCTCGTCAAAACATCAAGTTTGAGTACCAACACGATAGGTCTGCGATTGATAGTTTCGAAAATATAAGCATTTAAAAGTTTGGTCACGTGGTCACATAGATTTCGTCAAAACATCAAGTTTGAGTACCAACACGATAGGTCTGCGATTGATAGTTTCGAAAATATAAGCATTTAAAAATGTGGTCACGTGATCACATAGATCTCGTCAAAACATCAAGTTTGAGTACCAACACGATAGGTCTGCGATTGATAGTTTCGAAAATATAAGCATTTAAAAATGTGGTCATGTGATCACATAGATCTCGTCAAAACATCAAGTTTGAGTACCAACACGATATGTCTGCGATTGATAGTTTCGAAAATATAAGCATTTAAAAGTTTGGTCACTTGGTCACATAGATTTCGTCAAAACATCAAGTTTGAGTACCAACACGATAGGTCTGCGATTGATAGTTTCGAAAATATAAGCATTTAAAAATGTGGTCATGTGATCACATAGATCTCGTCAAAACATCAAGTTTGAGTACCAACACGATAGGTCTGCGATTGATAGTTTCGAAAATATAAGCATTTAAAAGTTTGGTCACGTGGTCACATAGATTTCGTCAAAACATCAAGTTTGAGTACCAACACGATAGGTCTGCGATTGATAGTTTCGAAAATATAAGCATTTAAAAATGTGGTCATGTGATCACATAGATCTCGTCAAAACATCAAGTTTGAGTACCAACACGATAGGTCTGCGATTGATAGTTTCGAAAATATAAGCATTTAAAAGTTTGGTCACGTGGTCACATAGATTTCGTCAAAACATCAAGTTTGAGTACCAACACGATAGGTCTGCGATTGATAGTTTCGAAAATATAAGCATTTAAAAATGTGGTCACGTGATCACATAGATCTCGTCAAAACATCAAGTTTGAGTACCAACACGATAAGACTGAGATTGACAAAAAATAGCCTTTGTCACCCCCGATAATGCCCTCTACACGTCTGCGAAGTTTCATTGAAATCGGTACAGTCGTTTCGGAGATCAGCTCGAATAGACAGACAGGCGGACAGACAGAAAAACAAAAAGCAGCCTATGTCACCCATGATAACACCCTCTGCACGTCTGCCAAGTTTCATTGAAATCGGTTCAGCCGTTTCTGAGATCAGCTCAAACAGACAGACAGATGGACAGACAGACAGATAAAAAGTACCCTATGTTACCCGCGGTAATGCCCTCTGCACGTCTGCAAAGTTTCATTGAATTCGGTTCAGCCGTTTCGGAGATTAGCCGGAACAGACAGACAGACAGACAGACAGACAGACAGACAGACAGACACTCCAATTTTATTAATATAGATAATGAGGTCTATTGGTGATTCCTAACTTCTAGATTTTTTAGATGATAATATTAAAATTTCTTCTTGTATATATATATTACGTACATAATTAACAATATTCATATGCAGGATGGTACGATTTGCTCATATATTTCAAAGTTTTTAATATTTGTTTCAATAAAAAAATTAAAAGTCTTTAATAATGTTATATAAAAGTTTATTCGCCCGACTTACGTAAATCATAATTATATTAGCAACCATTCAGGAAAGGCAACGGCCCGCAAAATGTGAATAACAACATATTTCTGTATAATTTCAAAGAGCTTTGTACTGAAAATTTCACGGAGCATCAACCGAAACAATTAACTTTACAATACTGAACTGACACATTATTTCATGATACTTTATTGTAATGTTACAGCCCTACACGCACGAGTTGCGTTTTGTTGAGGAAAGTTTTAGGGTGGTCACGTGCGCACCACTTGTAAATGTAGCGTCAAGAACTAAAATAACACGCTTAGTACAGGATTATTGAGATTGAAAAATGTAATTGATATTATATTTACTATGAAAATTTTTTAGTAAAAAATGGTGCATTTCGTTAAACGAATAGGGACCAAACTGGAACGTTGACAATGTGCTATTCAATTTAAAACCTTTCCA
Organism: Luffia ferchaultella; assembly: GCA_949709985.1. Lineage (NCBI taxonomy): Eukaryota > Metazoa > Arthropoda > Insecta > Lepidoptera > Psychidae > Luffia > Luffia ferchaultella. The sequence goes on along the minus strand of OX453243.1, from coordinate 10,483,019 downwards.
AACATCTCTAACTTTCTACATTATGAAGGCAAAAGAGATCTAAGGACGTAAGTAACTGACCTTGTCCAATTTCAAATTCTTGAAATGAAAATGCACAGCCAGCAAGTAAATGCATCCGAATACTATGAGTATAGTCCATCGGCCGAGGCCGTTATTCTGATGTATCGTATTGCACCTAATGGCATAATACAGAAGAAGTCTTTCTATCAGTTAAGGAAGATTTAAGAAATTATACCAATCTCAAAATGCAGTCTGTAGTAAAAAAAACTTGATTGCGTTGGGTTTCCACTTAAGGTTGTCTGTGGCCGCTGTTAGACCAGTAAATATAATATATACATATAACACGGTTCGAAAAATATATTTATGTATGAGGGCAAAAATAGATCAATTTTTTTTTGGATTTCGTGTTCTAATTCGGGATCAGTTTCCCGAGGTTTTATTTTTTTACCATACGACATTTTTGATATATCATTACTTTATATATCTTCCTGAATAGCGAGAAAAACGGGTATACACGTATTAGATGATAGGAGCGTTTTATTATATACTAGCTTTCCGCCCGCGGGCTTCGCTCGCGTTGACTACAGTTGTACTGGGACATTTAAAGGAACGCGACGCTCCAGAATATTGTAACACTTTCAAGAACATTCTGAAACTTAATTGCCTAAGAAATCTTTATACCTAATTTCATAAAAATCCATTTAGCCATTTTAGCATGAAGAAGAGCTATCCCACAAGTCGGTCCTAAAATCAGTCAGACATTTTGGATATTTACTGGCACAGACAGGCAGACTAACAGACACTACTTCTATATGTATATAAAAAAAATTGCTTTTCACTCTTGACAACGCCCTCTTTATATTTGCAAAATTTCAGTAAAATCAGATCAGCCGTTTCGACGATTAGCCCTAACAAAAAGACAGACAAACACACAGACAAACAAACAAAAAGAAGCGCATGCCACTCCTTACACCCGTCTTTTCATGTCTGCGAAGTTTCATTAAAATTGGTTTAAATGTTTTAGAGTTTCGCTCAATCGGACAAAGAGACGGCCAGACAGACCAACAAAAAGTATTGAATGTCACTCCTGACAATCTTTTAATCACGTCTTTGAAAATTTTATTACAATAAGTTCAGCCCTTTCGGAGAAACAAACAGACGGACAGACAGACAGATAAAAAAAAGTGTTGTATGTCATTCCCGATAATCTTTTTATCATATCTGTGAACTTTCATTGAAATCGGTTTAGCCGTTTCGGAGATTAGCTCGAACAAACGGATAGACAGACATACAAATAAAAAAATTTGGTCAAGTGGTCAGATAGATCTCGTCAAAACATGAAATTTGAGTACAGACACGATAGGTCTGCGATTGATAGTTTCGAAAATATAAGCTTTTAAAAATTTGATCACGTGGTCACATAGATCTCGTCAAAACATTAAGTTTGAGTACCAACACGATAGGTGTGCGATTGATAGTTTCGAAAATATAAGCTTTTAAAAATTTGGTCACGTGGTCACATAGATCTTGTCAAAATATCAAGTTTGAGTACAGACACGATAGGTCTGTGATTGACAGTTTCAAAAATATAAGCTATTGAAAATTTGATCACGTGGTCACATAGATCTCGTCAAAACATTAAGTTTGAGTACCAACGTGATAGGTCTGCCATCGATGGTTTCGAAAATATAAGCATTTAAAAATGTGGTCCCGTGGTCACATAGATCTCGCCAAAACATCAAGATTGAATAACATCACCATAACCTATGTCATCCCCGGTAATGCCCTCTGTACGTCTGCAAAGTTTCATTGAAATCAGGTTAGCCGTTTCGGAGATTAGCCGGAACAGATAGACAGATTGGCAAACAGACATACAAAAAACAGCTTATATCACCCTCGATATGCCCTCTGCATATCTGCCAAGTTTCATTGAAATCGGTTCAGCCGTTTCAGAGGTCAGCTCGAACAGACACACAGATGGACAGACAGACAAACAAAAAGCAACCTATGTCACTCCCGACAATACCCTTTGCACGTCTGCCAAGTTTCATTGAAATCGGTTCAGCCGTTTCGGAGATCAACTCAAACAGACAGACAGATGGACAGACAGACGGACAAAAAGTAGCCTATGTTACCCGCAGTAATGCCCTCTGCACGTTTGCAAAGTTTCATCGAAATCGGTTCAGCCGTTTCGGAGATTAGCCGGAACAGACAGACAGACAGACAGACAGACAGACAGACACTTCAATTTTATTAATATAGATTAGATGATACGAGTCTATATAACACCTTATAAAAAAACTGTGTCATATTTAATTTATACTTTTTAGGTTTTTAAGAAATAAACACTATTATTATTTCAAATCTGCCGTATTGCGATACGTTACAGCAGAAAAACGGCCTCAGCCGACGATCTAATAATGTTTAGTACTTATGTTACATCCTCCAGAAAATGTTGGCATGTCTAACTATGTAAACGAAGTAAGTAGGCCGATCTGATATCGATGGATCGAATAGATTTATGTCAGCAAAGCTCACACATAGTTATATTCATATTACGGATGGATATGGTCATGCGTCTTTCCGAAAATATTCAATTGCTTTCTTAGATCAATTTTTTTTTGGTTCCTATAATATTGATGAACTAATTAATAAATAAATAATAAAACTAATATTTCACAAATTATGAATATTTGCTAAAAGACGCTTGATCGTTTATATAAATATACACCCCGGCTTGGCACGGGCAGCAGAGCATATTATATGCCTACATTTCTTTTATGGCGTAAGTAGTTCTTAGTTCGTAGTTTGTTGCTTCGAGCATGTGGATTAGATTTAAATTAAGTATTTAACTTAGGTTCTACCTACTTGGAGTATTTTTAATATATTTTATTTTCGATTCTGCAAATATTTGAAAAAGTAAAGAATATATACAAACTAAAATATTTCTTTGTGTACAACATTGATAACTTCCGCGTACTAATATCACGCGTGTCGCGTTGGTGTGATTTGTTGAATTAATTTTGTCCCGCGATAGTTTTAATTTTGCGATAACTCCTAAAATATTCATTCCAACTGTATGCTGTAAATGGCAATTATAATATGCATTTAATGTTTAAGATAACTAAAGTATTTAGTTTGATAAGGATTAATATCGTATCTGTAAATATATTTCTAATTACCACATTATATGTGACTATTTTTGTAAAATTAAAATAGTTATAGTAAGCTATCCTTAAAAGATAGACTAAACATATGCCGTTGCGAACTTATCTTTAGACCTACATACGACCTTAAAAAATATCATTAGACCTGTAAAAGACCTATTAAAAAAATATTATTTAAATTGTATGGTATGGAGAGCAATTACAATGTGAATGAAATGCTGAAGGCAAATAACGTATTTAATTTGATAAGGATTAATACTGTATCCATATCAATTGCTTACTAATCAGTTCATCATATGACACCATTTTTTTAAACATAAAAATAGGTATCGTATGATAGCCTTAAAAGATAGACATATGCCATCGCGGACTTTTCTTTAGTCCTATGAAACAGGAACAACCCCTGCATACATTGTTTTGTTATGCCTCAAAAGGATTAGCAGCTTTTTCAATGAAAGTCCTCAATCAGCTTCATTTTTTCCGACATCTTCAACAATTATCATCATATTTCAACCAATTTACACAAAACATTAACGAATCTATACTAATATTATAAAGCTGAAGAGTTTGTTTGTTTGTTTGTTTGTTTGTTTGTTTGAACGCGCAAATCTCAGAAACTACTGGTTCGAATTGAAAAATTATTTTTTTGTTGGATAGTCAATTTATCGAGGAAGGCTATAGGCTATACTACATCACGCTACGACCAATAGGAGTGGAGCATCAATGAAAAATGTTGCAAAAACGGGAAAAATTATTCCTTTTGAGAGCTTCCGTCGCGCGCGCTGCGTAAACGGTTGATGTTAAGCAAAAATCATGTATTACGGAATTGTACCCCTTTAAAAGTTCTAACCAAAAGTCTGCGACAGCATATGTGTATCTTTTAAGGTTAACTTACTGTAACCTTTTTCATGACAATCAAATTTGTTCAACATAATGTACTATTTGCGAAGATGTTTTTTAAACGTGATATTAATGCTTATCAAATTAAATACGTTAGTTGTCTTAAGCATTTCATGCATATTATAATTGCTCTTTACATCATACAATTTAAATTAATATCTTAACAGTTTTTATTGAAATTTAAAAACTATAGCGGGAGAAAATAAATTCGCTGTCTGCCTCTGTTCGTTAACTTTTTACTTCCAAACCAATAGACTTTGATACGGTTTTTAGTAATATCTTATTATCTTATAATCTATATAATAGAAATACTTATTATAAAGCTGAAGAGTTTGTTTGTTTGTTTGATAGATATATAGATAGATTGATTGAATGATTGATTGATTGATTGATTGATTGATTGATTGATTGATTGTTTGTTTGTTTGTTTGTTTGTTTGTTTGTTGGTTGGTTGGTTGGTTGGTTGGTTGGTTGGTTGGTTGGTTGGTTCGTTCGTTTGTTCGTTTGTTTAAACGCGCAAATCTCAGGAACTACTGGTTCAAATTGAAAAATTATTTTTGTGTTGGATAGTCCCTTTATTGAGGAAGGCTATAGGCTATGCTACATCACGCTACGACCAATAGGAGTGGAGCATCAATAAAAAATGTTGCAAAACGGAAAAAATATTCCTTTTGAGAGCTTCCGTCGCGCGCGTTGATTGATTTGATGATTGATTGATTGATTGATTGATTGATTGATTGATTGTTTGTTTGTTGGTTGGTTGGTTGGTTGGTTGGTTGGTTGGTTTGTTGGTTGGTTCGTTCGTTCGTTTGTTTGTTTGTTTGAATTTGTTAATCTCTGAAACTACCAGTCGGATTTAAAAAATTCTTTTTGCCTTTGATAGCTTGATTCTAGCGGAGAATTATAGGCTATATACATGAAAACGAACTGTCTGTCTATTCGAGCAAATCGGCTTCGGCCAAAACGGCTTAACCGATTTTGATGAAACTTTACACATATAACAGGATGTAATCTTTTGACTACACCCTTTCCATATGTGACATACAGAACTTTTTGTATGTCTGTCTGTACGTCCATCTGTCTAAACCGATTTTAATGTAAGTATGAAAAGAAGGTTGTCAAAACTAACAAATGTTGCTTTTTGTCCGTCTGTCTGTCTGTTTGAGCTAATTTTCAAAACGGCTTAACAGATTTTAAGGAAACTTTGCAGACGGGAAAAAGGTTGTCAAGATATTTGACATTAGCTACTTTTTGTCCGTCTGTTTGTCTGTACATCTATGTGTCTATTCAATTCAATTTTATCTATTCGAGCTAATTTCCAATACGGCTGAATAGATTTTAATGAAACTTTGCAGACGTGAAAGAAGGTTGTCAAGAGTGTCATAAACTACTTTTTGTGTTTGTCTGTCTGTCTATCTGTCTGTCGTTTGTCCTCACTGATCTATCAGCGTACAGCCGAAAGTACTAAGTCTAGGAAGCTTAAAATTGGAACATAAGTTTATTTTATAACGTGAGCATTATAAAGTTAAGAAAGGCTTTTTTAGAAATTTCAAACTTAAGGATGGGAATGGAGGGACTTAAATAATGACGTGTTTCAGGGTTTTTAGATTTTCACATTTTAAGAGTGGGAAACGCGAGATGAAAAATTGTATCGGTTTTTTAAAGGGTGGAAGGGGAATGAAGATTGAAAGTTTGAATGAGTGTGACCAAAATTGGTTCCAGCAAAAAGTACGTATAAACCATCTCGAACGTTAATAGTACCTATAATAGGAATTTGTAGTCTACGCAAGCGAAGCTGCGGGCGGTCGCTAGTTATACAAATAAACCTTCCTCGTGAACCACTTGGTCTACTGGTGTCAACCGCACGAAAATACGTTCGGTAGTTTTTGAGTTTATTGCGTTCATACAGACAGGCGGGACACTCTGTTTTACAGTATGTAGTGACGTACAAATGTAGCATTTAAGTAGTGTAATATAATATAGCCCATAGTGACATTATTAAAATATCTTTCCTGTAACTTAACATTTATTTCATTTCTTCGTTATAATTTTTATTTTTTATTTTAAACCTTTACAACAATAAATTAAATTTATTTTTATAACGCTCAAGGGAATAGCAAGTAGGTGAAACTAAACTCCTGTGCAATTTATAAATATTAAGTTGCAATTTTTAAAGCACTGCTCTGTGTATATTTGACGTGCTGCCGTTTGCCACGATGTCTATGTAAGTACATCATTTTTCCTAAACATTTAACTCTCGGGAAATACACTGTCAATTCTCCCGTCCAAGTCACACGCAGACCGTCCTTGTGTATAAGTATTAGGTCGGGGAAAAAGTCTTTTTTGCATGTAGTTTGTATACAGTTTAAAAAAAATCTCTTTGGCTGTACTAGTTGTATCTGGCTGGTTTTGATGCCATTAAAAAGGTTATAGTTCAAAAAAAGAAAGAATTTAGTAGAATATTGTTTCCCGCCGGTTTTCATCTGTTTTTTTTCTGTCAAAATGAATGAATCTAATGAAGAAATTCGATACATTTTAATATTTTATTATTAAAAAAAAAATGCTACGCAAGCTGGGTGGTAAAATTTAAAATTCTGACGATTATGGCCCTAATGCGGTGTCAGTAAGAGTAGCACAAAGTTGGTTTAAACGTTTTCAATCCGTGAATTTTGATATCAAAGATGCACCTCGCTGTGGTCGCCCTGTCACGGCTAAAATGGACTCTATTTTTGGAAAAAGTGGAGCAGGATCGGCATATCAGTAGCTACGACCTAGCTGAAGATCTGCACTCGTTCACGACAAGCGTTTATCATTATTTGCTCTATCATTATATTTGAGCAGCTTTATTATAACAGTAGTATAGTTTTATTATTAATAGTCAATTAGTTAAGTTGTAAATAGTTCTTAATTACAAGCTACGTGGTAAATAAAACAATTAATGAACTCAAATTTGCCTTGATTCCTTTGTGTCGGGAATACAGATAGGCTAATACTTAATCAACACACACATACACACGAGAAAACTCTACTTCAGAGTATAGGTCATTAAATTTCTAAAACCCATTTAATCCCTTCGGTTTGTAATAAAGCGAGGTGACTGTTATTTTGCTGAAGCTGAAAAATGTATGAAATTTCTCTTAACATTCCTACGCGTCGTCGCGCCAATTTGTCGCTAGTGGGCGAGAAATACCTGGTGTAGTGAACAGTTACAGATAATTATTCAGAACGTGCAGATACGCAGGTATTTCTTGATTTAGCTACGAAAATGTTTAACACGAAGAGACGACGTCACGAACAATTTTAATAACAAAGTACGAAAAATAGAAATATGAAACCAAATACAAGCGCTGTACTTTTATTGATGGAGTATATTGTTGTCACCGTGAATGGCCGAAACAAGGCATGTCTGAAGATACACTAGTGCATCTTGACATTTGCCAAGCTTGCTATTGAAAGCTCGTTTCTTTTTTTATATTTCAGCCTTACAAAATGAAATGTTACGATACATCACGACGATTTGGTTAATCTTAGAAATATTTTTCATTTATTTTTATAAATGAATCGGGCGGTTAGGTCAGGTTTGTCTATTTTAATGCGAGGAGCGGTCCTGGTCCTGTGGACCTATGGGACCGGAACAATACGAAAATTAAGTCTGATCTTTATTTAAATTGTGCGAGCGGTTGATAATGAAACGACTCCTAGGTGCATGTCAAAAGCTGATGCCGCATACATAACAGATGGTATCACATACACGTGGTTCATGTTTGGATCAACGGGATTTAATTCTTCTAAGAAAGCGCTTATCGTGAAATACAACATAGCGATGATCTGCACCGATCTATCGAAAGCTTTCGACTACATCAATCATAGTGTATGTATTACCAAACTCAATAATTCTGACGTGCCTAACAACATCATTAAAATTATTGAAAGCTATTTAACCGATCGCCTAGTACGAGAAAAATTAAAAACGACCACAGGAAAAGATATGACATACCTCTAATAATGACAACTAGCGCACAGACAACCATCTCGCCAACCTTGTTAGACTGACCGACCGGTAGGCCGAGTGGTTAGAGACCCTAACTGCGGAGCCGTGCGTCGCAGGTTCGATCCCCGTCCAGGACAAATATTTGTGAGCATAAACATGTCTATTTGTTGCGTGTGTGGGTGTAAAAGTATCTATATATGTATACATTATAAAAAAAAGAATATTTAAGTAAATATATCAATTGTCTAGTGCCCCATAATACAAGCATAATACTTGCTTACTTTGGGACTAGATGGCGCTGTGTGAGATGACCCAGATATTATTATTATAGTATTATTATTATTGACTATATTATGTACGCCGCGCTTATCGAAGATTAAGGTTCCTTCATTGATTTAACGGCGTGTTTTTTTATAACTCAACACACAACTTAACTTTAGTATATTCGGGCGTATCTAAGAGTCATTACGACCGCTTAGCCTAGTGGGTAGCGACCCTGCCTACGAAGCTAGAGGTCCCGGGTTCGAATCCCAGGTCGGGTCAGTATTAATATGATGCATATTGATACTGGTACCGGGTCTTGGTTGTTATAAAAAAAAAATATTTATATATGTATATATTATAAAGAATATTTAAGTATGTATATCAGTTGTCTAGTAACCCATAACACAAGCATAATACTTGCTTACTTTGGGACTAGATGGCGCTGTGTAGAAAGTCCCATGTATTATTATTATTATTACGTAGTATCTACTTTAATCATAAAATAAACAAAGTCTACACCCCACTGTCGGACTTTAATATAATTATTGAAAGGGTTGTTGCAAAAAAGTTTCCAACAATAACGATGATTTTAAGTTTAAAAAGAAGTGTAGCGAAAACAATTTTATGTTGCTATCTGTGATTACTATTCGAACAAAAATTCTGTAATTTTGAAATAACCACTTTAAATTGTGAATGCATTTTCTGAAGGTCTAACGGTCGCTATGGCTTGATGAATATGAAAAAGAAATCGATCCGTCCTCACCTGGTGTAAATTACAGTAATAAAAAAAAATTACGTAATGCAATAAAAAAATTAATATGAAAACGTTAACCTGAATCAGTACATGTGTATGTTATATTAAAGTACTCGTATTATAATAAGTACGAATATCAACTTCCACACATGGACATGGAAATAACGAGATGCCTGTGGTAAAACAGTTTTCTTTTTGTATATTTTACGTGGTCTTTTATGACTACTAATAAGTTTTATTATGATTCATATAAATTGATCGAGATGATAAAATTGATCAGACCTACTTTTTTTTTCTTATCTAATTTCGTGTAGTATCCTATATAAAGATGATTTAATTGTAGAACTGAAAAGAGTAGTTAAATTATACAATTGAAAATTTTTGAAAAATATTTATTTAATTTAGAATGCATATATGCATTCTAAATGAATGCACGCATTATACACACTTCCTGAAAGTCAAGATACATTTACCGCCGGTTCAGAAATGTTAGAAGTACAAGCACCTGCAAGAAACTTCCTACGGTATTTTATATTACATATTTTTTTTGCGTAATCTTCATTTAAATAATCCTTGACAAAATAATAAAGTTTTTAATGAGCTAAAATTTTACACATTTCTAAATAGTCCGTAAATTAAAATTGCCCGTAAAGGAAGTGTTTGCTTTTTAAATCTGAATCTAGGAATTGAAAGCATATATGCTTACCTCTTGTATTGATATTTTCACCCACCTATATAGAAAGTTTCTATGTAAATATTTTCGCAACTATACTGCCATGGGACTGTAAGAATGTTACTTAATTTAAAGTGATCTCTTAGACTATCTCTAAATTTTAATTTAAATATGGCTCGAACAGCTCTTTTGTGCAAGACGTACTTTATATAAATATATTATCTACCATATAACCTAACCGTACTGCATATTAATCCACATCAGATTTCATAATTTATAAAACGAGTATATTAATTCCGAGTAATTATATTGTAATAACTCACTAATGTGCCTTATTAGCATGTACAAAGGTTGTTTGTAAGTTAAATTGGAAATTGTATATGGAAACGTGAAGTGATAATATTTTTATTATAAAACTAATCTAGTTGATTTTAATCCTAAATAATTGTAATCCTAATAATGTATATAGTGTACATAATATTGTGTATTTCCTATATGGACTGTAAAGTCTGAAATAAACAATTATTATTATTATTATTATTATTAATTCAATATATTTCCTATCATTGAGGAATACATCGAATCACGGGTTACCACCACTAATTATTACTAATCTATTCATTTACTCGATTAGCCGAGAATCGCTTAAAGCGTTAATTGCACGTTAATCGAAACACGTAGCCATGCGTACTTTTTTTTATTTAGTTGTTTTTACAAACGATTTAGACTTTGGCTAGAAATGCTGGCAACATTAACCATAATATGACTCCCCATTGACGACAAAAAACAAAAATTGAAACATAGAGTGATTTCAATTTCATAAAACGATTATTTTTATAACTTTAACTTCGTCTTTTAGGATTTTCCATGGTAAATATACTATCCCTAGTGGCCGCCTGCGGCCTATTCACGGGGATTATATTATAATCTGCATTTTCACATTGATTTTCATACATAGATATATTTTGCATTTTTCCCAGGAAAGAAGTTTCCCTGCGATAATTTTAATATTGTTATTTTGGTTCTATTATAGTGGGTAATATAACTCATAGAAATTAAACGTCTTTTTGTGAGAATAAATAGCCTCTGTCTTTTTTTTCTATTTAATTATTGGTACCCTCCGCAAAATAGTAAATGATTCTTTTGCTTGCCTGCACTTCAACAGTTTGATTACAATTTCCCAATAAGAATGTTCGTTTATTCTAATACGTCGTATATTTTGACACAAGTAAAACAAGTAAATGAACATAAAATTCTGTATAAAGCAAAGGTCTTTCATCACAAGTGAAGATTTCTTTTTCTTCTTAAATCTGAAAATTATAGTAGTTGTATGGCATAATTCTTTTTTTTAATGCTATTAAATTAAAATACGCCTTTAAATGTATGGAATAAATATAAATATATCTAATGTATGGAACTTAATGTGCGCGAGTCCGACTCGTTTTTGGCCAGGTTTTTTAGCCAAGAGAACGAAACCGCGCTTATATGTAAAGCGATGTGTGTCGTACTACTTTCTTGTAACAGTTTATGCTACATTCACGCATCTCATCAAAATGAAGATCTGTAAACACAATTTTCGTCGAGTAAAAATATAAAAGTTCTTTAAGTTCTAAAATATACAATTTTTATAGCACAATATTTACCAGCAATTTGACTTCGTACTAAGACGGATGTTCGAAGTAGATCCGCAGACACCGCTACTGCTTTTATACGATAATCGTTTTTACGTCGTCAATAACATATATTATTAATGAAACCATACTTGACCGCTTTCATTTAATTGCATATAAATTAGGACAGTCATTTTAAATTAAATATCCTTAAGTAAGTAAATAATTTGATATAACTTATTTTAAAGATTTTTTTGTAAAGATTTTTTTAGTTATCAAAATAAAAATCGTTATTTATAAAATGTCAAATTGGTATCTTTTTGAAAACTTTTTTACTGGGTAGTAACTATTGTTATCTAAGGACATTTATATGCAATGTTGGAAGTGTATTGAAATGACGGTACATTGTTGATGTAGTGATTCTACATGTTACATCCCTACGATTGAACTACATAAAAAGAATAATTCTCAGCTATTATGTGTAATAGTATTCTATCTAATAAAATTGTTAAATATAAAATTCTCTTGTATCTGTAACTGAAGAATAATTTTTAATCAATGCATAATTTTAAACTTTTATGCTTTTAGATATTACCTACATATGAAGCAATATTTTCACCTACAGTACCTACTATAATATGTCCCTATTACTTACTATCATCATTGTCCCCTTATTGAATTAATTTTTTTTTCACTGTACTTTTATGTATGAAGCAGTTAGGGGCCGTCCACTAATCACGTGAGGCTTGGGGGGGGGGGGGGTGGAGGGGTTTGCCAAAAATCACGAAATGTCACAAGGGGGAGGGGGGTGTAGTAAGATATCACGTGTATTTATTTTTTCAAACGCGCTTTTTTAAATCGAAAAGCGGCGTGTAGTGTACATCATTCGTTTATTATTTTATACCAATCAAAAACAACCTGCAGCTTTTCTGTCTAGACATTTTTATCATGGTCCTTAATTTCAGAATAAAATAAGATTATACTTTATACCCGTATTTAAGATAATATTCTAAAATATTCTAGAAAATTTAAGAATTTTTGTAGATACTAATAATACACGTGATATTGGGTGGGGGGGTGGGGGAGAGTCTTAAACCTCACCATGTATCACCAAGGGGGAGGGGGGCTTAAAAATGCTTAAAAAAAGAGCGAGTGATTAATGGACGGCCCCTTACAAAAAGCAGAAAATATCTTAGCAGGGCGTCTTGTCACTAGCCGTCTTTTACATTACGAAGATATCCTGTCTAACCGAAGCTATCTCCGGCATCGTTAGATAACTTGAAAACCTCAAATAAACACATCAAATTTGTTATTACGAGCTCAGTTGCAACTCGCCTTTGTGACGTCGCGTCGGAAATTTCAATTTGATCCCGCAGCGTGCGTTGTTACCAAAGAATACAATTACAAAGATTTTACATTAGTGTAGTTCAGAGTTGGTATGTAGGTGGATACAATGTCCCTTTCAAGTATGCAATATAAGTAATACCTATATCACCTAAACTCTAAAATACGAAATCAAATCATACTAAAAATGTAAGGTGAAAAGATGGACAACTTAACCGTTTCAAATATTGTCACATAACACCTCTAATCTATTCAATTCTCTGTGGTTGGTACCGTTAGTGAAATACCGAAATAAAGGTTAATCGTATGTAGATCAGTGAAATTCTCAACAGTTTTTTACTTTATAATTTCATTAATATTACTAATTCTTTTCAACGGCTTTGCCTGTCGTGGTTTTAAAGTAAACTTATAATCTATTATATCATCATCATCATCATCATCAGCCCATTTTTACCCCACTGCAGGGGCTTAGGCCTCCCCCAGGGTGAGGAGGGGGGCTTGGAGCTTAAGTCCACCACGCTGCTCCACTGCGGGTTGGGAACTATAACGACCGCCATCTATTGACAGCGTCCGGGACCGAGTGTTTAACGTGCCCTCCGAAGCACGGTGTCAGTGATACTGTGTACTTAAGTCAGAAAAACTCATTGGTACACGCCCGGATTCGAACCATGGCCCGATGGGGCCAAATTTGATACAGGCTCGTTGCGCTCTGGGCTATCACGACACGAATCTATTATATCAGCTGTTATTATAATAGATGTCTGCTGCGACCCATTATGGATGATTTATTGCATTTTTTCTTCACTATACTACTTCTACTCTCGTGTCTTTGATGCATATACACGTACACGTCCAAGTAAAAGCGTTATTCGTTCTTTGCAGTTTGCCTCGTCGCATAACGTTTCTCTTTGAATTATATCTTGAAATATTCCTGTCTGACTGCCGTCGCTATAAAAGGTCCTCTTCTATGATTTCCCTGAAAACATTTATTACTTTAATTAATTATTGGCTTGTATGACGTCATAGTATAGACACAAACACTTAAACATAAGAATCGATTTATTTAAAAAAAAATCGGTAAACTAGAAACACATGTCTTTTTGCTCTATAATACATAAACAGTCCAATGTTTAATTTTATAAGTGTATATATAGCATCTATCCCTGAAGCTAAAAGGACCGAAAGAGGTAAACTTCTATTTAACTTTGTTTTGTTCGATCGGCGACGGTCTTGGAACTAAATTAAGTACGAAAAAAGATTTTCAGTAAATACATGTTATTTACTCGTTGTATACGTTTAAACGAAATCGTTCAAATACATTTCAGTTTTATATACACGTTAAGATAAATTCTATAAATCCTTTGTGTTTAAAAGAATATAGAAAGAAATCCCAACAGGAAAATAACTAACATTTAAGCAGTCTGTATTATTAATTTTCAAATTATTATTGAACGTTAAAGGCGTCAGAGACCACTTAGTAACCTTGCTACCTCAGTTTCTACCTTTAATTAAGTTACATCATATCACTACAAAATACAATACGCGTAATACAGGCCTATGTTTACAAAGGTGTTGTGAGAGTTTATTCAATTTTTATTTACATCTCATTTCAATTGTTTTTAATTTATCTGTAAGCATTAGGTGCCTTTTTATTTAAATTAATTGTATTTTTTCTAACTCTAAACCAAATTTACCTAAAAATCATCTAGGTTGCACAAGTAATTAAACAAAAAAAACTGCTTTGAAATAGGTTCGTCTATTTAGGACCTACAATACTACACAGAGAGAAATGTAGCAATCTTTAAGCACTAATTTTTATAACAATTCTATATATTTTGTAAAAAAAAGCGTCCCTCAATTTTCTGCGTACTCTTCTAAGAGGAACCAGCACTTTACCAATGCGCCTTTATGGTGACGTTTTTCCCACAAATTATTAAATTCAACCAAAATGGCGGATGTGATTACAGGCGGCGGCTAAATTGCGGAGGTGTCAGTTGACGGTCGTCTTACAACTTATACACCAATAAACTAATGTTCACGTGGTTGGACGGAACAACTGAGATTGTACCTATCTTCAAGTAGCGAGTGAAGGAACGCAAATAATAGAAAATTTCTAGTGCACAGAATCCATTCCGATGTTTGGAATACGCTTGCCCGTTAAAAAATATTCGCTGAGCAAATATAGTTCAATGTTGTAACACTTACATTTCGTTTGTCGCTAGTAATGAATCCGCAGTCCATATCCTTTGACGACCGCTTAGCCTAGTGGTAGCGACCCTGCCTACGAAGCTGGAGGTCCCGGGCTCGAATCCTAGGTCGGGTCAGTATTAATATGATGAATATTGATACTGGTACCGGGTCTTGGTTGTTATATGTGTGTGATGTCTTCGTAAAAATATTTATATATGTATATATTATAAAGAATATTCAAGTATGTATATCAGTTGTCTAGTAACCCACAACACAAGCATAATACTTGCTTACTTTGGGACTAGATGACAGACACTGTGTGGGAAGTCACATGTATTATTATTATTATATCCTAAATTATCCAGAAATTGATCACCTGCACTCAAATGCCGTCAGGTGTGCTTCATCATCATCATCATCATCAGCCCATTTTTACCCCACTGCAGGGGCTTAGGCCTCCCCCAGGGTGAGGAGGGGGGCTTGGAGCTTAAGTCCACCACGCTGCTCCACTGCGGGTTGGGAACTGTAACGACCGCCATCTATTGACAGCGTCCGGGACCGACTGCTTAGGTGTGCTTATTGGAACTTAAGTACTTGGGTTCTATAGTTGTATGCCTGCAATAAATTAAATAATTTTAGTTTTGCATATTTCGCGCTGGACAGTGAACAGTGTACGATTACGATTCAGTTCAGTTTACGACGACGACATCAGAATATTACTCGTCGTCGGCGACTTTTAACGCTAAAATAACGAATTAAAAAAAACGCGAAGATCTAATAATGGGAAAATATGGATATGGCAGAAGGAACGAAAGAGGTGAAAAACTTATAGAATACGCATGCAAATTTAAGTTTTCAATAATGAATAAGTTTTTTTAAGAAAAAACGTGAAAAAATAGACAAGGGGAGATCGCCTGACCATTTTACAAAAAATGAAATTGATTTTGTTTTATGTAACAACCCATTACTATCATAATAACAAAAATAGAGGTTATCTATATTAATAAAATTGAAGTGTCTGTCTGTCTGTCTGTCTGTCTGTCTGTCTGTCTGTTCCGGCTAATCTCTGAAACGGCTGAACCGATTTCAATGAAACTTTGCAGACGTGTAGAGGGCATTACTGCGGGTGACATAGGCTACATTTTGTTTGTCTGTCTGTCTATCTGTCTGTCTGTTTGCGCTGATCTCAGAAACGGCTGAACCGATTTCAATGAAACTTGGCAGACGTGCAGAAGGTATTATCAAGTGTGACATAGACTGCTTTTTGTTTGTCTGGTTGACCGTCTGTCTATCTGTTCGAGCTGATCTCTGAAACGGCTGAACCGATTTCAATGAAACTTGGCAGACGGGCAAAGGGCATTATCGGTGGTGACATAAGCTGTTTTTTGTCTGTCTGTCTGTCGATCTGTCTGTTTATTTGTTCTGGCTAATCTGCGAAAAGGCTGAACCGATTTCAATAAAACTTTGCAGACGTGCAGAGGGCATTATCGGGGGTGGCATAAGCTGTTTTTTTTCTGTCTGTCTGTCCATCTGTCTGTGACCACGTGACCAGATTTTTAAATGCATACATTTTCGACACCATCAATGGTAGACCTATCGTGTTGGTACTCAAACTTGATGTTTTGACGAGGTCTATGTAACCACGTGACCACATTTTTAAATGCTTATATTTTCGAAACCATCAATCGCAGACCTACCGTGTTGGTACTCAAATTTGTTGTTTTGACGAGATCTATGTGACCCCGTGACCACATTTCTAAGTGCTTATATTTTCGAAACCATCAATCCCAGACATATTGTGTTGGTATTCAAACTTGATGTTTTGGCGATATCTATGTGACCACATGACCAAATTTTTAAAAGCTTATATTTTTGAAACCATCAATCGCAGACCTATTGTGTTGGTACTCAAACTTGATGTTTTGACGAGGTCTATGTAACCACCTGACCACATATTTAATAGCTTATATTTTCAAAACTATCAATCGCAGATCTATCGTGTTGGTACTCAAACTTAATGTTTTGACGAGATCTATGTGACCACGTGACCAAATTTTTAAAAGCTTATTTTTTCGAAACTATCAATGGCAGACCTATCGTGTTGGTACTCAAACTTGATGTTTTGGTGATATTTATGTGACCACGTGACCATATTTTTAAATGCTTATGTTTTCGAAACCATCAATTGCAGACCTATCGTGTGGGTACTCAAACTTTATGTTTTGACGAGATCTATGAGACTACGTGACCAAATTTGTAAAAGCTTATATTTTTAAACTGTCAATCGCAGACCTATCGTGTTGGTATTCAAACTTGATGTTTTGGCGATATCTATGTGACCACATGACCAAATTTGAAAAGCTTATATTTTTGAAACCATCAATCGCAGACCTATTGTGTTGGTACTCAAACTTGATATTTTGACGAGGTCTATGTAACCACCTGACCACATATTTAATAGCTTATATTTTTATAAACTATCAATCGCAGATCTATCGTGTTGGTACTCAAACTTAATGTTTTGACGAGATCTATGTGACCACGTGACCAAATTTTTAAAAGCTTATATTTTCGAAACCATCAATCCCAGACCTATTGTTTTGGTTCTCAAACTTGATGTTTTGATGAGTTCTAAGTTTTCATTTTTATCGGCAGTCCCTATTACTGCCAACAAATTTTTTGTCTGTCTGTCTGTTCCGGCTAATCTCCGAAACGGCTGAACCGATTTCAATGAAACTTTGCAGACGTACAGAGAACATTACCAGAGGTGACGCAGGCTTTTTTTTGTTTGTCTCTCTGTCCGTCTGTCTGTCTGTTCGTCTGTCTGTCTGTTCGAATTAATATTCGAAACACCTGAACTAACTTCAATAAAAAGGTTATCAGGAGTGCGATACAACACTTTTTGCTTATTTGTCTGTCTGTCCGTCCGTCTCTTTGTTTGAACTGAACTCCGAAAAGGCTGAACTGATTTCAATGAAACTTTTAAAGATGTGATCAAAAGATTGTCAGGAGTGACATACAATACTTTTTGTTTATCTGTCTAACCGTCTCTCTGTCCGTTCGAGGTAAACTCTAAAACATTTAAACCAATTTTAATGAAGTTTCGCAGACGTGAATAGAGGGTGTGAGGAGTGAAATACGCTACTTTTTGTTTGTCTGTCTGTCTGTCTTTATGTATGTTTGAGCTAAACTTTTAAAAATTTTAATGAAACTATGCAGACATTAAAATAGGTTGTCAAAAGTTATATACATACCTTTTTGCCCGTGTGTCTGTCTTTTTGTTCCAGCTAATCTCCAAAATGACTAAACTATTTTTATGAATCTTCGCAAACATAAAAAGGAGGTTATCAAGAGTGACATACGTTGATTTTTGTCTGTGTGTTTGTCTGGCTGTTTGTTAGGGCTAATCGTTGAAACGGCTGACCTGATTTTACTGAAATTTTGCGAACATGAAGAGGGCGTTGTCAAGAGTGAAAAACATTTTCTTTTATTTACATATATAAAATCGTAGTGCCTGTTAGTAGTCGGTCTGTCTGTTCCAGTTAATCTACAAAACGTCTGACTGATTTTGGGACCGATTTGTGGGATAGCTATTTTTCATGCTAAAATGGCTAAATGGATTTGTAAGAAATGAGATATAGAGATTTCTTAGGTAGTTAAGTTTCAGAATGTTCTAAAAAGTGTTACAATGTTCTGGAGCGTCGCGTTCCTGTACCTGTCCCGGTACAACTGTGTAGTCCACGCGAGCGAAGCCCGCGGGCGGAAAGCTAGTTTCAAATATAAAACTTGCTTCATACCACAGACCAGAACTAGCTACACTTAGACTAGACCTACTCAAAAGAACTAGGATTTTTTTTCTACTAGTCCTTAACATCCTTCAACGCCAGATACAGTAAATTTAAATTTCACTAATCTTTACGTCAAAAGCTTATGTTGAAATTCAATTAAATTAAAAATTAATAATAAATACGTATGTAATTATATTAAAATTAAATTCAATCAAAAGATTATGTATCAATCTTAAAAGAAATATTGAAGCTAACATTCTAAAAAAGAAAAAAATGCGCGTTAGTTGGTTTTTTTCAAATACTATCTCATAGGTTTACTAAGCCGAAATTGGTTCATCATCATCATCAGCCCATTTTACCCACTGCAGGGGCTTAGGCCTCCCCTAGGGTGAGGAGGGGGTTTGGAGCTTAAATCCACCACGCTATTCCACTGCGGGTTGGGGATTGTAACGACCGCCATCTATTGACAGCGTCCGACTGCTTAACGTGCTCTCCGAGGCACGGAGTCAGTGATAGTTATTGTACTTAAGTCAGAAAAACTCATTGGTACACGCCCGGATTCGAACCATGGCCTTATAAATTTGAAACAGGTTCGTTGCGCTCTGGGTTATCACGACACGAAATTGGTTAATATAGGTTAAAATTAAAAGTTTCTTTTTCAATTTGAATGTATGATATCGAATCGTTTATTAGAAAAACAAACCCGGAAAAATTTTCGTAACAGAAAAATGTTGCAATGCATATCGTATATACACGGACCGACCATCTCCTATAGTGCGAGGGCGTGATGGATCAAACTAGTCGACCATTCGTCAATCGAATGGCCTCATAAATTGAATAATGAACGCGCTTCGACCCCTTTCTACGAATGCAACATAAAACAACGAACAAAATTAAAATGTTATTAGGTTGTTAATGGAGTGGGCAATTTTACTATTGGAATTTCAGGTATATGAACCCGTACAAAAAACCGCGTCATATCACGATTTATTGACGTGGAAAATTATTTACAGGGATAATGCTTATATAGAAAGCTTAATTCAATTTTTTATATTAATGTTGTGAAATATAGATTTTTATTGTTTTAAATATTGGAAAACAATTTTGATAGTCCTTGTTCTCTATTTCATGATATTTAACCATGGTTAGATTTGTTTGCTTTTAATTTAAATTTCGATTCCAAACCGTAACAATTTTTTTTTCATGGGTCTATACGAGGCGTAAAAATCAGAATAATCTCAACTTATCATTTATAGGTATATCATAACTGTTTATATAGGGGCGTTCTTAAAAATAGAATTAAATTAAAATAGTTATTAAGTTTTGTTTATAAGCATTAAAAGATTATATTTGAACTCTAACAGTTCAAATATCATTTTTGAATGCTTATTTATGTAAACTTTCATTAGGAAACAGTTTTTCCATCCATTCGGGTAGAAGGCAACCGACGTCGGGGAAGCATATACCGTATCATATCAATATGCCATCAATGCCCCACTGCAGGTGCTTCGGCGTCCCCTCGGGATGAGAAAGCTTGGAGCATAACCCACCACGCTGCTCCAGTCCGGGTTGGTGGATTTTAACTGCAACCGACGGTTTAACATGCTCTCCGAGGCAAAGAGTCAGTAATAGGAATGTACATAAGTTAGAAAAAACTCATGTGATAGTGGTAGCAAGCTTGCATCTTGTTTAGAAGACCGTGGATCGAGTCCCAGGACATGTACCAATGAAGCAATGGTTATTTAAAGAATTGATTTATAGCAAATACTTTAAAAGTATATTCACTTATATTCACTATGGACGGACATATTCGTATAGATACAAAATAGGTTATGATTGTAGAAGTGATGTTAGTCAGGAAACCTTTGGTGGTACGGATTCGTCTCGCACTTGACAGTTTTTCTCGACTAAAAACATTATTTTGAATAATATGTAAATAATTAAAATAAACTATGAAAATGAAAGTAAGCTCCTCTTCGTTACGTGTGACTCTGCAATCAATATGCTAAGATCGTATTCTAGATCAAGTATCCGCCTTTAAGGTTAAGCGACTTGTTATAATCTCAGTCAGCATTTGTGGTGTCTTCGCAAAAATATTTATGTATTATAAAGAATATTTAAGTATGTATATCAGTTGTCTAGTAACCCATAACACAAGCATAATACTTGCTTACTTTGGGGCTAGATGGCGCTGTGTGGGAAGTCCAATGTATTATTATTATTATTTACTTTATACATATAAATTTGAAGTGTGATATGGCATTTAAACGATATTATATCACGTACTAATGCAGTTGATTTTTTTTTAAATTTTTGACTTTGTGCTGCTAAGTCAACCCCAAAATGAGATACGCCCGCGATGTGGTCACCACATGTATTATACTAAACAACTTTTTTTTTCATTCAGTAGTTTCGTAAAAAATAGTCTGTGACAGACGAATAGGCCAAAGTGATCAGTGAGTGATTCAGTTCTAATTGAGTTGCAAATTCAACATGTATGTTAGAACTAAACATCTAACTTAAGTTTCATTTCGTAACTATTTACTGTATAAATAAATAAATATATCCTATCCCGTTTTTTATATCAGATGTACGGAACAATAAGGACTATCTTTGTACTAAATATTTAATGCGATAATATGATTTGGAAGAACATGAGTAAACGCGAACAAAACAGCGCGCGATTAATATCTTACTTGAAGGCAGATTTGAATGACCACCTGCAGGCTGATTCCAAACGAGTGTTAAGTCACTTATCGCCAGCGTTAGGCACAGTAGGCGAAAGTCTATTTTACGTTGCTAAACTCAAATTTAAAAAAGTTGATTTCCCCCGTAAGTGAACGTTATATCTGTTATTGCCGTTTATTGTTAATAAAATTAGCTTTCCACTTGAGATATAATTTAAGATATTAACCGTATTATATACAGCGCTAGTTTATGCAGAATCCCACTAGGAGGGGTTAATAACACCAACGTGTGGCTCACGGGGGCACAGCTGCAGGCGGACAGTTGGTATCAAACTACAAATGATCTAGGATGGAATACGTTGGTTTTCTACTCGGGACTTTTCAAAAACTTTCTCAGTCCATTTTCATCTAAATATCTTTTTTGTTGCTGAATCACATCGCAAGGGGTAAAATTTACTGAGAATATAAAAGTAAATGTGCCACCTAAAAGATCATAAATATTTTTTTTGTATAAGTATTATTAATTTGTAGACAATTTATTTACATAAGTTTCGTCTTGGAAATGTCCACTTGAGATTTTTGAGATAACATTTGTAACGTTCATGTTTTGGTAAAAATCTTAGGGTGGTGCTTTAATTTTAGTAAGACGCCAGGAGGCAACAACCAAAAATTTTAGAATGAAATATGTTAAAATATGTATGTATATTTTTAGCTTTATCGTTTATCTAGCTTGTTGAAGTAAATGTAAATGAGTAATAATTTTTCTGCGACTTGATTATTTTATTACAGTAGCATTCGATTCCAAGATTTTCAGGTCCCACTGGCGTGGTGAGATATGTGTTTTGTATTTTTATTAACATTAAATTATCGATTTGACTTGGACATGTAAAAATCATCACTTTTAATTTTTTGACGATTAGGCTGACGATAAAGTATCTTAAATAGCTATTCATCCAACTGTAGATTTCTATTTAATTTACTTACGTACAATTATTTTTAGTGAAAGCTGTTAATCGTTCAGCATTCAACCATCTAAGCTGCGGCATGGCTGGCGGTCGAACTTGGCTGGTTTTTAGGGTTCCCTAATTGGAACCAGATTTTTTGGTTATTAAAAAAAGGGAATATTATTGTGAAGGTATTAAATTAAAATTAACATAAAATACTTAGAACTACAACCTCTTGGAGCTGTAAAAAAATCATGTTTCTAAATCAACGTAATCAAAAATACGGCTGCTTATCCGCATATTTTGACACTGACAAATCAAATAAAACTGTAGGATATTTTCCATTGATTTAGAACCATATTTGGCAAGAAGCCTGGCTATTACAGCGTAAGACAGAAAAAATTATAAAATTCTTAATTTGTAATTATATCATATAAAAAATTATTCTGTAGGTTTTTAAATTGACATATATTTTTGTGTCGTCTACTTGGCAGATTTTTTTACTCAATAGTGTTATATTTCATAATATGTTTTTGCCATACTTGTAAGTGTCTTTTATATTTATATCAACAAGTCTATTTGTTTGGTTTGTGTTAAAAGCACTCTTTAAATGACTTAAAATTTTCTGGGCACGGATATTCTTGATTCATAATAGTGACTTAAAAATATGTGTTCGATAAATTCACGTAGTACGATTGATAATTCAAAATCCAGTAATTCTTTAAACGTAGAAATAAATTTATTATTTCTTTAAAAGAACTTATATTTATACCAAAATTGAACCGTGTTTAAATATGAGAGTCTCTTGAAATATACTTAAATGTACGAAAATTTTTAATGGCTCCTTTTCCGTTCCACCTTGAGTTCGCACGGCTTAACCTTAATTTCATAACGAAAATCATAAATTCCACCGAATTCATCCGGCAAGTTAATCGGAGTACCTATAAAATCGCTTATTGTTGTTCCTAAATTTAATACACATATTTGGCTTATTTAACAAGTTTTAGGGTCTAATTTATAGTTGTTTATTGTTGAGGGCAATGCTTAGGTACAATGGTTTTCTCCGAAACAACTAAATTGATGTGAATTTTTTTTAACAAATATTGTCTACTTAATTACCTAAAGCCTATATTAAGATTATTTTGGTGAGGACTAGGTATTATTTCTTACAAAAAAAAAAAACAAAAATAAAATGCTAAAGTTCAGAATGTAAAAACCAGACGTACCTACAAGTTTCCGTTGAGGAGTTTACGATTTTGTAAATATTATTTTTTATTACAAAATTAGCTTTTCGCCCGGGACTTCGATCGCATAGGTTGCACGTTTGTACTGAAACAGCTGAGGGACATTCCAAGATATTGTTGAACTTCCTAGGAAATTTTTATACTAGAAAAAGCTTCCACTAACTCACTTTTTTGTGCAATCTACTATATACCACATAAATGCAGGAACTGCCATCGGACTTACTTAGAATCGGTATAAAACCAAACAAGAGCTGTTCTATATACGAATACCATCACTTCCGCAAGCAGATGTCGGTGAGTGGTTATGAAAAAACTGAAAATATACCAAAAAAAAAGACTTTTTTATTTCTATTTTCCTACACCGTAAAAATTGCCTATTTCTGTCTTTAATATGAGATTTTTATTACCTCCCATAACAAAGTCGATTTGTTAGTTTAGCCGTGAAAATGTAACGAACATACAGACACATTTTTCGTAATAAATAGTAGCCTATGTCCTTTTTCAGGGTTAAAGGCATCTTTGTACGAAATTTCAGCAAAATCCTTTCATCTGTTCAGCCTGTGAAACGTAATAAGAGACAGACAGTTAAATGATACGTAGCACTTATAAAATTTGTTATTTGCTTGGAATTCTTGAAGACGAACCTATCTCTTTTGTTGACCGAAATATTGACGCTGAAAAGCCAAATGTGGTTTAAAAAACTCTTGTTGTAACCGTATTGGTATGAGTTGATGTAACAAATTATATTATATTTATGAAGAATGAATCGGGCGTCTTGGTTTAACTTTATGAACACTTCAACTGCCCAATTTAAGTTTACTGGAGAAAACTTGTACTTCTGAAATGAATAAGGGGATTATTTTCGGAGTACAGGCACCGATTCATTCTCCAGATTCGGACGGAACTCAGATTTCGCGTTACCTGCGACAATTTACAAACGAAAACGTTTAATCACAAAAATTACGCCATAAGTTTATAAGGCTGATATTTGAGAGATGCATCTCGGTATTAGACTAAATCTTGCGATCGGCGGAAGTAGGGAAAATAGAGGAAGTTACAGATTCATCAAAACTAACGGCTTTCGAAACGAGGCGCTGTGGTGATTGGTTTTAATCGAATAAAGGAACTCATTCCATAACTGTTCACAGTCTGATTGACGAATTAGCTTTGGAATTGCCTTACGCGTATTAGCTCCTCTTCGATGTTTGAGCTGTGTGCTTTGATTTGTATTTTACATTAAAAAATACCAAAAAACGTATTTAACATTATTATTGTTAAATTAACGATTATCGGATTTTTTTCTTTACTTGTGCTGTAAGATCTCGCTTCTGTTCTAGCCTTTCATGTAAGTTTGCGAATAGACGGGCGGACGGACAAAAAGTGATCCCATAAAAGTTCCCGTTTAATTTCCTGAAATCTGCAATCTTAATTACACATTTACTACAATGCCGTCTGGTAGGTATATAACGTATATAACCTCAAAACTTGTCTTAGAACCTAAATCTAATCAATATCGACTTAGTCGTTTTAATGAAACAATTCCTGCAGTTCAAGAATTAGCTATGAGGTGTAAGGCAAAAACCGTAATAAAATCTAAAGTCTGAAAAGCCTAGCCATTTCAAAAGAACAGATCTGTTGTACTTGTGTGTCCCTGGTGGTTCATAATTGGAACAATTACTAATAACCAGCCTTTAGGTCATAGCTATATAATACGACGAAAACCCTACAAGATCTTTTTTAGATAAACATATCTTTATCAGCGCTTTCTAGTGGCCTTTGACCGTTAAACTCATCTAAGAGTTTTCTTAAAGTTGAGAAGGAGGTGAATTTTCTCCTGTGTAATACAAAAAACCGCAACAAAATCTGCCTAGCCGTTTTAGAGAAACATATTTATTGCAGCATACCCTGGTAGCCTATAATCGTTAAACTTGTCTACAAATTAGCTCTGATGATAGTTATATAATGCATAAATACATTTGAAAACTGATCAAGCCATTTCAAAGAAACACATAGCGTCCCCAACTGATCGGTACACGTAAAATTTCTCCAAGAACCTATGTGGTCTACAAAACCACATAAAGATCAGCTTAGCCGCCATTATGTGGTTTTGTAGACCACATAGGTTCTTGGAGAAATTTTACGTGTACGTGTACGTGTCTAGTTTTACGGTCGGCTGTTTTTCAGGAAATCTTAAAGAACATTCTAGAAAAAGTATAATTACAATCCGGCAAATCGTTTTTTTAGTAAAATCGTCACTAACACACACAAAGAATTTCTAACGATAGAGCATATCATTGATATATTAGATTAAAAAAAATATCCAAGAATCAAACTTTGAATTATGAATAAACTTGGGTCATATTGGTTTAATTAATTGCGAGACGGTACAAACTCATTAAACAGTTGCCCGGGCTCAAGTTACAGTTGCCAACAGTATTTACCTATACTATGCGCTAAAGGTATATACAAAGTTATATACGTATACGTATATGTTATTACCGGATATTACATACGTGTGATTGATAAGATTTCTTTGCTTTTCGATCGACAATTACGTGGAAACTGTTAAGTACTTTATTTTTAGGAGAGGTTTTTAGGTTTTTAAGTTAAATATTGGCAACACGTGTTTTAATAAAAACATTATTTTATAATTTGTCCATAGGCCGCGGCATTACGAACCAAAATTCATACCCTCCGACCTCGACTGACTGCTGTGACTTAGAAAATAAAGGAAAATAAAGGTTCATACGAAGTGAATACGAAACGTGTGTGCTAGTCAGATCATACCGATTCAGTATTTCAGACTATTAGGCTGTACTCAAAATATTGTATTTTTTCATCATCATCATCATCAGCCCGTGTCTCTCCACTGCAGGATATAGGCCTCTCCCAAGGCTCGCCACCACACACGGTCTTCCGTCTTTTGTATCCAACTAACCCGGTATGGTGCTTCAGGTCATATGTCCACCTGACCGGGGGGCGTCCAACGCTTCGCTTTTCGGTACGTGGCCTCCATTCTAGAACTTGTCTACCCCATCGGTTATCAGTTCTACGGCAAATGGGACCGGCCACTTCAGCTTGCTGATCGTTTATTTCGCTCGCTGATCGCTGTATTTTTTACACTACTGTCATTCTAAACGCAGGCAATTTTTTTAACTGAAAACTTCTTTATTTTTTCAGTGTTCCATAGCCTCATGTAGAAACGAATTTCTTATAATTTCCTCATGACTTTATATAGTTCAAAGTATATGTATCTGAAATATTTCATGTGTGATGCCTAAGGTGGATTTTTTAATGCGTATAAGATACATATAAAACCTTTTTTTTAATACTGCCTACAATTTACAATCAAAAAAGAGCATTTTTCAAATCACTTTATTTATTACAAAGCGCATAAAATCAAAATTACATTTAAAAATTTTCATTTTTATGCACCGTTTGTAGTCGACAAAGCTTCGAAGGATGATGGCAATTGGTTTTTATTAATAATTCCATCAAGAATTAAAAAAGATAACCAGCTCTTCCAATTAAAATAATTTTGCTTAACCAGCGTTTGTAACTTGTTAAACCGCGTACAGGCTTGAGGCAAAAACTATCTCGCCGCGCAAGGTTTTCGCAATTCCATTTTATACAATTAGTTCACGAAACTTTCAAAAACTATGTACACTCTCATAAGCAATATTTTTAAACATTAATTGTTTATAATAAAAAAACACTATTGAATTGTTAATTTACTTGTGTTTTTATAACTTAGTCTGTTTGAAAATATCATTTAATCAATTACAACAACATCAAGGATAAAGTAGGGAATTTAAATTAGTTTTGTTTATATTTAAAATTATAAGTGATGTTCGCCCTTTCCAAACGACAGAAACATTAAAGGCGGAAAAAGGGCAAATCCTGGCCAAATGCCCCCATAACACTATTTGTTTTTTGGGCGTGTTAAGGCATCTAACATTGCTCAGTGTGGTCGACGATCATTACTTATATATCCTCGTTAAGATGCTGTGTAAAATTTTATTTCTCTTCTCCATATTATCCGTTTGAAATATGGGAATATTTCATTTTAATCATATGATTGTTATCATATCCCAAATTTTTACCGTAATGCAGCATCATCATCATCAAGTTTTCATGTCTCAGGAAACAACCCTTTATCAACATTGAGTTGGGGACTTTGGACCACAAGCGTACTACGCCAGTTTGGCATAGGTTCCCACCTTTACGTCAGAATACCTAGGTCACTATTTAAGTTTTAAAACACACAAAAAAAATTTTCCGCGTTTGCACCTGTTGGGGATCGAGATTAACTCAGCGAAGTGTGAATTCTACCCCTGCAGTTCATCTAAAAATCAATCAGCGTCGTATTTACCATTGCCTTTGGATTTATCTCCATAATCGGTTAAATTTCTGTTATAACTTCATAGATATGCGGCACACAACAGGTAAACTGACCTCTACGTCGATCCCATAGTATAATTCCAATTAGATGAGTATTTCGATGAGGAATTTTGTACTAAATACTTGTTTGCTTAGTGAGCCGAGAAAAGGGGCTGCGTTATGTGCAAAATGTCAAACAAAAAGGGCATCCGACGAGAAGGCCAACATCGTCCTCCGAACAAAGGCGGACCAGTTCATTTTCTGCAAGTAAATGCTTGTAGGTTATGGTCGAAGCATCGACACCACTCTATGCGACGGACGCTGTAACTAACGGTTAGCTTTATAATAGTAATTTACATGGCCTTTCAAGAAACTGAACTTTACATTGACAACAATTAGTAAATAAATCAAGAAATGTTAGTTTCTTAAACGACAGATGACAAAACATTGTACAAAAATATGTTTTAATAAATAACAATTCAAAATTCAGCTGGCAACAGAAATTAAATTGTTTTCGAAAAAAAAAAATTTCAGCTTCCATGAAGTTCAATAAACACCATATCGCTGCGTTTTCTCGTGTGTCAGCTACAGGCTTTCGTTTTATGATAAATACATCTTCACTAACAGCGAGTTGCACCAAAAGAAATCACGTAAACGTATATTGCATAAAGTAAAAACTGACAACTATACTTCGATTGGAACTATGATGACTTCCGTGTCTGGTACAATAAAGTGCTGACATCGAAGTCATCATGGTTCTGATCAAAGTGTATTTTTCAATTTTTACTTCATTTGTATAAACTATACAAATGAAGTAAAAATTGAAAAATACATATAGATATAATCTCTTTTGGTCCAACTCGCTGTTAGTATTTACTTCCAAATGAAAAGCATTGTTGAAATACACTGAATTAAACATTTATGTCACAATTCTTTGAATTTATTTTCAATAGTTACCTACGTGATAATGCTCCTTAAAAAACTAGCACAAGCTATCTACTAACACTTATATATTTAAAGTCCGTACCGAAACTATGTACTTCTCATTTCTCGATAACTTGAGAATTTATAGTTTGCCGTCCGGTAAGCCGCACGGGTCTTGATGGGCCTATGTAACAGTAAAGTCTCTAATTTCAGGCAAATAATGTGCTTTAAGTCATATGTATGTGACTATCATAGAACATTTTAATAAAACTATAAATTTAATTAGACAAAGTTTCGTTTCGACGTAATAGTATTCTATCATCACGCTACTATTTTTAGGAGCAGAACAGTCAGAGAGAGTAATACTTCGATAATATAAACTCGTAGTACGAGACTACGACAATGGAAACAAGAAATTATCGTTGAAGTAGTAAAGTTGACTAACGCTCTGTAAATATAATGTTTTCTTGGTGTTAATATTTGTGTAGTCCGGTAATACTTTGTTTTATTCAACCTTGGCTTTCCGATATCTCTTTCCGTTTTTATTTCATCTATATTTCACATGATTTAATTATATTAGACAAATACTGTTAATGTAAGTCAAGTTAATTAAGAGGTTAGGCTACTAGACCAACTGAAAAAGTTTTGGAGTGATTGACGCTATCTCACCAATTAAGAGAGGGAACGACTCACAATGTCGATAATTAGATGGGATTATGTCATTCAGAAATAGTTCGTTCCCAATGTAATAAAACATTAATGGAATCAGTTACCAGTTTGTCCGTCTGTAACCATTTACTAAGTTTTTTTTTCCATCAGCCCTTTTCTATACCGCACTGCAGAGGCTTAGGCCTCGCCTCAAGATGAGAGGGCTTGGAACTTAATTCCACTTCGCTGCTCCAATGCGAGTTGGCGAATTGTAACGACCGCTATCTATTGACAGCGACTGTGACCAACTGCTTAACGTACTCTCCGAGGCACGGAGTCAGTGATAGTTAATGTACTTAAGTCAGATAATACTCATTGGTACACGCCCAGATTCGAACCACGGCCACATGGGCTTATAGATTTGGAACAGGTTCGCTGCGTTTGGGCTATCACGACACATGCGTTCGGGCTATCTCGACACTATGTTTACTACGTTTAGATTGTTTAAAAACAAATTTTAGACTTGGAATAATAAGTATGTTAGCTAAGTAATTGCAAAAATTCCATTTAAAATCACTAACGCAAATGCCCTTAAAAGGGACTTGATTCGTCAATAAATTGAATAATATCTGCCAAATCTTCGGAAAATAACAGTGTTGAGTAGAATTACTTTCAGAATAGATTCGGTTTGCCGAAAGTAAATAACCTGAATTTATAAAACGTGTTTGTTTTATAAAAAGATTGTTAAACAATACGTCCATAAAAAAAAAACATTTGAAGTGCTTGGGTACATTTCTAAGAAACACTAATGGAACCAATAATAACAAGTACGTACATATTTTATAAAATGAACACAATAATATCAAACACTTATTTTAATAGAACTTAAAAGTTTGTACGCGATTATTTTTCAATTTTCGATAGAACACCACTACGCCATTATAAATTATACCGCATTACTGATTTCCGCAAGAGTTTGGGCATTCTTGATTTTAAAAGCGTAGATTTCTAAATGTTCCACAGGATTTTATAAAAACAAAACCAAATACACAGCAATCCAAAAATTCAATCAATAGCAAATACTTTGATGTTTTCACGTGAAGGAATACATATACACACCGCTGATCGCAAGTGTGTTGTAGGAGACGGTTAGCTAATTTCTCAGGGCTACTGGTAGTAACGCCCATCTCAATAAAAGTAGGTCTACTACTGCGGTCACCGGCCCGCACACTATCCAAGCGTCGTAACTAATGGCGAAACGTTCTCACATGATACACACCTATAAAAAATGACACCAAGTAGCCGACGGCCTCGCTGTTCCGGGCTACGGTAGCGCCCAAGGCAAGAACGAACTCTGAGGAATACCCGGCTCTTGGAGTGCAGCTATTATTTCCGACGACTCGTCTTGGTGACGTACGATGCACGGCATTTTGAAGATTTATACTTCGATAACAGCTGCACACTCCAAAATCACAAAGATTTTCGACTCGAACTACAGAAATCGTTGGCGAATGCCTTCGAGCATTCGAATACCATACTACGGACGGCACCAACGATAGGTTCCTGCAAATTATTCTCACATTTACGGCAATGTTTTTTTTATCACACCGGATGCTAAAATAAAAGTAAAAAACTCACCGACTGAACTCTAAAGTTGATGATGCGAACGAAGAGAAGTGAAATTGCAGTCTTTATTGGATATGTCATATTATATGAATCAATACATTATTATAGATCTCTAAGGACGTGACGATGTTGCGGCAAAACAGATCGTATCTATTTAAGAGACGATGTGTGACACAAACGATTTAAAAAGTGTTCTTAAAGATCTACTTTATAAACAAAACTAAATGACGAAGCTGAGACCGATAAAAGCGAAATCGGCTCGTCGAACCCGAAAATTTCAAAGGAAATCAAGACTTTTTACCAATGGATGTACACGACATCACAAAAAGTGTTACCCAAGAGCATTTCACCAAAAACGTGGAACAGGGTTGTGGTATATTAACGGACCGACTGTTCGAGCGGTTAAAAATTTTAACTGTAAAACCAAAGGTGGTGGGTTCGAATCCCGCTCTGAACAAATAGTTGTGTCCATGAACATGTCTGTATTTAAACCAGTTGGCTAGTACCTACAACACATAATATATAAAACATCAGTCATCTTTATACTACCAACTAAATTGTCATCAGGGCAGAATCGTTGAAGGACCTTGACGGCATCTTCTGAGACTTCAATAGAATTTCCGAACAAGTGTGCTTTTGTTGGAGATGTTGACGAATACATTGTCATCTACCCAGAACAAACTGTCCTATTAGGTAAGTCCACTTTCTACGAAAGATCCTACCCAGCTGAACAGCGTTCGGAAGATACCTATCTATATATAGCCTCTTTGCGTGCGATATACGAACACCTCAGTGCCTAAAGACAATAAACTTTAAACAGTGCATGTTGGTGGTGCGCGCATAAAGAAAGGAAACGTGTAAAAGTAAAATTTGTATTTCATAACGTTTATTTCTTGTGTAGTACGATAAGAAAAATCTAAGAAACACCCTTATCCGAAATACCATTAAAAATACCTAAGTCTATCAAGTTGGAAGAAATCTTATTAATAAATAAATTGAAAGGGCATCTATTTGATTTATTTAATTAAAATTATAGTTTTGCTAAGCTTTAATGTAAGCTTTTAAGTTTTCTTACGACGTTTTCTTAAATACTGGTTTTAGTTGTACACAAGTATCAATCATATCATACGTCTAAATAAATGGGCTTTTTATCGACATTGAGCATTTAAGTGATTTTTTTTTAAATTTTGTTGTAAATCACGGTTATTAGGAAGAACATTTATTTATTGTGCAATGTCAGCCAGCTTTCAAATGAAATAATACGTAAATAAACGTAGGTATGTACCTAAACAGCAATTATTTACATAAGGGAGGACGGCCCGAGCTGTGACCGGGAGAAATTACAATTTAGCTTGGCACACGAATAAAACGAAATTTCAATTATACTCATCTATTTTCTCAAATTAATTGCAACCTTGCATTTTTTGATTCGCGAATTTAAAAAACCATGGGGTGTTTAACTTATGAACTAGCAAATACTAAACGAATTCAACACTGTGAAAATGGAACCATTCTCCTAGCGTCTTAGATTTAGCGCGATTAATAGAGTGTATCACAATGGTCATTTGTTAGTAAATAATTGATATTCTCAGTATTATAGTTACTAACTTCACGAAACAGTACCTAAATAAATACAAATAATTTTGCATATCACTTACTAAGTACGTTCCAACTCTATACTAAAATATATTAAAATATATTTCTTGGTTTGATGATTTCAACGCAAAGAAAGGGGCTAATAGTGTGAAACTTATGCAACTATAGGGGTCGTGGCGTCGCAGTTCTCTCTGAGCTCAGCGCGTTGCAAAGTTCGAGTATTGTTCTCTACAAAGAAAAACTGTATTAAGTTTTAAACTCTTGAAACATTCTTATCTTTCGCGAAATTCACTTTAACAAGAATTTAACGGAATTTGAAAGAAAGCTTGAAATATTTTCAAGTGGCGATGTGAAAATTTATTTAGCTATTCGTAGTATTTATTATATCTGAAGGCAAAGCCTTAGAGTTAAAAAAATTATGATTTACTTACAATATCTAAAATTTTATGGACACAAAATAGGTATTCCAAAATACTAGGACGATTTTAAACCATTTTTCATATATTGGACTGAAGTGAAAATCGAAATATTGGCTAGTGTTTCATTATTGTTATTTGTTAAATTATGAACATTTCGATACAAAGAAAACACAGATAATTTAATACATGAAAAATTAGATAATCGAAATTAGAATACGTTGAAAAACCCAAAATACGAAACATTTTCATATGTTACCAAGTGGTGCCAAGCTGATAGTGTATTGGGCGGTAATACAGAAACTATAATAAGGCTCTCACCAAAAACGGTTATCTATCTAAGTCAAATATTATTTAAACGTATACGAAATGTCATTGAAATATTATTGCATAGATGCGTACACATGGTCCGCTATAGGCATTTGCTTGTCTTTCGTTGTTCTTGTTTGAATGAATAGCCCATATATAGCTATGCCAAATGCTCCTACGTATGTGTGATATCATTTCTATATCGTTTCCACATCGAGATCATTTTACGATAGTCTGATTGATCCACTGGTTAAATTTCCTTATTGAAAATGTGTAACAAGCAAAACTTTACATGTGAGATGGAATAGAACCGGAATGAAAAACCGGAATAGAAATGTGAGTAGAATGAGTAGTAGGAGAAAGTAGATCTCAAAAGTTGCGGAAACGGAAACATATCGATAGTTATAGGAATGTTGTATACGGGTACGTCCACGCGAGTCCGTGGGCAAAATTGATACTGTGCGGCGGCGGTGACGTCACTTACTCAATGAGTTTTATTATGCTTCAAACGTGACGTTGTTTACGAGTGTCCTGTTGACTTCAGTAATAAAATGACGAAAAAATTGTATTGAACGTGAAAACAGAATAAGTTATTTGGAAGTAGTGTAACTTATAACGCGCATAATACATAAGCACTAGTAGATACACGAAGCGGTTTTTTTTTAATTTCTTTTGCGAACGCTATGAATGAAATCAATTTAATACGTTTATTTTTTACTAAGAAGGTTCCCAATTGCATAAAAAAATTTCCCTTTTAGAAATAAAGCGAGAAAATCGCTTGACTTTGCCAATTTAGTATTTGTCAAGAAAATTGTAATCAATTGAAATGGCACAATGAAACCTAAAGAAACGAAGATCAATCTATGGTTTTGATATTTTATTTTTATCGGCTTCGGCAGAGGATAACCTTATACGGATTATGTTAAGCCTCTTTTCCGGATTCCACGATAAAGGCAGAGATATTAAAAGGAAATAAATACGATTATGCAATATTTTCTGCGTTTTATGCGTCTTACCTTCACGACACAGTCTGTATCGTTTTGGTAATATTTTGTATTAAACTATTTTTTTGTGAAAGCAAAAAAAAAATATAACAAAACTCTTGTCGTACATTATTTCGTATTTTGTCTATGTCCGCGGAACCAATACTTTTACGGATTGTAAAGGCTTGTAAATATATGTATAGGATGTACTTTACGATTTTGCGATAGGGCATATAATGAAAATATATGTCCGAAATGCCTGTCCGATTAAAAATATGCATTTTGAAAAATATGGTATTTTAAATATTTCTTTCTACAAAATGACATAGCCTCAGAGCAATAGCACAAAAAAATTATTACAAAATAATCCGGTCAATTTAGAAAGAAAAATAGTGGTCAGCTTGCCATTATTCTCACAGAGCTAAATCTCACAAGCAGAGACCTTGTACACCATTACAAATAAAATGCCAAATGTCATCGCCGATCCCATGTCTGTTGAAAAAGTTATTCAAGGTCTAAGGACGAAAGTTTTATCAAAAAAAAAAATAGATCAGAAAAAATTGTAGATCATAAAATTATCTACAAAAATTGTCCTTATATATTTTTTTTTTCTAAGAACCACCGTTTCTAAGATTTTAACTTTTCGAATTGCGATAATTCAAAAGTTGAAGAAGTTACATTCTATATAATATGCTGGCATATGTCACGTATACATCATCAGACATTTAATACTGTTGATATAAGTAAAAATATTTATTTGTGCCTCTTACAGACATAAACAACACACGATTCTGAGAATATACATTCAAAAGAAATTCTGCTCTTTATTTAGTCTATCTATATGGCCGTGAACATTATCGTATCTGTCTACTCTAAAGTCAAAATAATTATTAAGCAATTCAAATCAAAAAACAACTTATTATTCTAGACTTTTTGACTTTTCTGTGTAATAAGGTTTCACTTTTGTTCAAATGTTTAATGAGAATGTCTAAAATAACCATCGCACAATCATGTTACACTATCGCGATAGGTACATTAGTATACAAAAAAATTATTACGGTCTAAGAATTATTACAATTATTACAATATGCATTAACATAGTTTTAATATTTTAGACTTTTATTACAGAAATGAAATTAATAAAACAGCTTACACGATATTTCAGAGGTTACGGCAAGGCTCTTTCAAAAACATACTTAATTAAATTCTTTTAGAAAATTTATTCAATTCAATTACTTGTTAAATAAGCTTCAGGGCCCTGTCACCTGCGCGGGTAACTCGCTTGTATCAGAGTCATCAGTGCTGCTCGAATACTGAACTTAATACAACAAACGAGGATTCATGTGATGTCGATGAAGACATAGTTGAATCATCTTCATTTGAATAATTTATAAACATCCAGCCAGAAGAAAAAGTTATTGATGAAGACATGACTGTTGAAGTTGAATTCGAAGAGTGTGAATTGGATTAAGGTATCAATAGAAATCAATAATAAATATTAAAATCAATAATCAATGTGCATTCAATACAATATCTAACCACGAAATTCCGTCATAACCAATTGTGAAACTACTTCACAGGTGGATGTGGAAATGTGTGCATATTATACAGAATGTAACTCCTTCAATTTGTAGAATTGGGATATCTTAGAAATGGCGATCCTTAGAAAAAAAAAGTATTAGGATAATTTTTGGAGATAATTTTATGATCTACGATTTTTGATAGATCTATTTGTTCGAAACTAAAACTTACCGTTTACGAGAAAAACAAAAAAAAACGAAAATTTTGACGTTGTATAAGTTTTTAAGCAGACATGGAATCGATGGGGACTTTTGGTATTTTATCATATTTATAATGGTGTACATAAGGTCCCTACAAAAATTCAGCTGCGCGGGATTTTCGGCAAGCTGAATATTTTAATCCTGTCAAAATAGACATTATTTTGACAGGATAAAAATATTTATATGAATTTTATAGTAAAAACATTGTAAACTTTATCACAAAACATCATCGGTAGTTTACCAAAAAAATAAATAAATTTTTAATTATTTAAAAATGTATATAATACGAAATATAATATGAAATTTTTACATTATTTTTATTTTGTTTTGATTCATAATTAATTAAAATAGATGTCTGATCTCAAATTACTATTGTATATCGAATTCACTATATGCTTAATACAAAGTCCATATATAGTAGTTATACACACCCCAAGGTATAAAAATGCTACCCTGGGATCTTTGCATCCATCGTTTGAATTTTATATTAGATCGGCTATGTTCGGTCGATTTCATGTATAATGGATTTACGGTAAAAAACCCTTAATATTTTCACGGTGTTGTACAGTTGCGCGCGAAGCATTAGTGAAGAAGGAGATATCTCATTTTTGGATTTCATTTCTAAAAGGGGCTTTCCCTTCATACATAACCTAGCCACACATTTAACAGTTGCATTTAGATTGTAGCTAACAAACATTATAGGAGTAGTATAATAGGAGAGTTTGATACATTATATAAAATGATATTTAAAATTTATACTTTGAAGCTTGTAGTTCACGCTAATGAAGCCTTAGGCAAAATCTAATTTCATATAATGTTATACAATATCATGAACAAAACAGACGCAGCCGTTATTTCGAAATACAAAAACAAACATATAATAAATACAATGTAACTTAAAATCTGTTATTTGCTTATTTATTACCTTTGTTGATGTTCAATACTTTCCTAAGGGTTCACATTTCACTTTCATTTATACTTCAAAAGAGTCCTTATCCGACTTCACAATCAATAAACAATTTGTTTATTTGCATGATCCATTTAGTAAACAAGAAGCCATATGAGTTTATGAAAGCGAAGTATTTGGTTTTGTATTTCTGTAACTTGAATAAGCTAAGTTGCTTACAAAAGATGTTTTCGATTAAAAAGGTGAGCCTCATCGTGCCATTTATTTGCATTCATAAATTGCTAGCAGTCACCCGCGGCTTTGCTCGTCTGCATCAGCATAGGGTTATGTAATAATTTTACAAAAACACTGAAACATTTCATTTTTAATAACCAACCAAATGTTTAAACGCAATCTTACCCATTCGAGTTAAATTTCTAAAGTTACTAAAACAGGTCTTCCTCAATTTCCAACTAAAATACTAAATAACGATTTCCATGATTTCGACTTTGAAAATGACGATATTCGCAAATAAATTTTCATCCCCACTATTTTGCTATTAAGGGTTGAATTTCGAAAATCTTGAATTATCACATATTTGTTTCCGCCATATTTGTTTTTTTTAATAATAATAAAAAAATATAATTTTCAGGTATTTAGGTTCAGAAATGACGTTTTTTTACACCTTAAGGGGTGGAAGTTTACGTCAGAAAACTAACTTAATGTCCAAAATTCGCGGGATCCGCTTCACCAGTGACTGAATGAGTGAATGGTATTTCGATTTTATATAGGCATAGATTACATAAAAAATTAAAAATATACATTTTCATAAGTGATATATTCATGGTGTAATTTCATAACAGGAATTTTATCTATATACTCATAGAAAGGTAATGCAATGAAACAAAACAAAAATAATGGCAAAAATCTTATATTATTTGGTTACTAAATCAAGAAAATATTAATATACCTAGATGTTTTAAAAATTTACTGTTAAATTAGTTATCTTATAATAAGTCGTTAAATATAAATTAAGTAAGTAATTAGCTTACTCTCTTGTACCAATTTGAAACTCAAATATATCCACAGCAAAAGCGACTAAACCAAAAAAGCACGGTGAATTTATTAGTCATGTGTCCTCCATACACAGCATATATCTTACAAACTGTATCTGCGTTTGTCCAAAAATCAAAACGATAATAGCGATAAATCAATAATTGACACCATTCACTCTTTTCATAGTTACAGTTCCCAACCCGCAGTGGAGCAGCGTGGTGGACTTAAGCTCCAAGCCCCCCTCCTCACCCTGGGGGAGGCCTAAGCCCCTGCAGTGGGGTAAAAATGGGCTGATGATGATGATGACTCTTTTCATATAACAATACAATTGTGTATTTAAATTATCCATTTATATACAACATTATCAAATTATGAGTATAACATGGAATTGTAATTATTTGCTAACAAATTATAATTGATACAATCTATAATTCTAAATAGATGAAGTGATAAATATTTCTCAACTCTCCGAAAATGAACGACGCGGATTAATTACATTGAAAGCAATACTTATGGTTACTTTATAAATATCTTTAGTTAGTTTCATGTTGATCTCTAAAGTCTTAAAATTTGTAAAATTCAACTAAAAATGGTTCCTTCTTCATTTCCAGTTTTTTTTTTCAATTTGACTTCCCCATCGGACCGTCAGGAAGCGTTTCTTTCGGAATAACCTAAATGCACCTACACATTTTCATACATCGTAGTAGTGCATTAAGAGCTAAAACGATTCGAATAATATCTCGTTGAATACGATATATCCACGATTTATCAGTCATGTGATATATATGTGTCTGTACACCCCAATTTTTTTTGAAAATAGAAGCAAAAGAAAATAACAGTCTTAGAGGTTTCCATATTTTGGACGACTATAGAACTCGCTATATTTGAATTCTATAGTTGAACACTAAATGTGAAAAACGATTATGAAAGTGCGAATATCTTTTAATATTGTCTATTTTAAGAAAATTAAAAACATTGACAATAGCAGTTTATTACTTAAGTGAAAACAATACCATAATTGATCGGCGAAAACGAACAAAAATTGGTGTTAAGCCGTTGCGGATTATCGTTCTTTCATTTTTTAAAAGATTATTTCATCCACTGGGTGAAATCTCGCCTCGCGACAAGCAACAAAAATATATTGAAATATAAAAAGAACAAATTTAAGAAATTTGCGACCACCATGAAGGTACGACATGATCAAAAATTCGACCCACAAATATGTGAAATTAATAGATGGAGGTTTTTTATAATTTTTCAGGTAATACTTTATTTTCAAGCAAAAATCAAATTTTTACTAAACTTGACATCATCAGTTATTTATTATTTAATGTAAAAAAAAACGAAAGTGATCGTGGAATAGTTTTAAAACAAAATGATTAAAGGCTCAAAAAGAAAGAGACTGATGAATTTTTTTAGGTGAACTCATTATAAAAATTATGTATGAATAAATTCGCTTAATGCTTAAGCACTTCACTTCACTTCATCAGCTCCTTTTTACCCCACTGCAGGGGCTTAAGCGTCCCCCAAGGTGAGAAGGGGGGTTTGGAGCTTAAATCCACCACGCAGCTGCACTGCGGGTTGGGGACTGTGGCGACCGCCATATATTGACAGCGTCCGGGACCGAATGCTTAACGTGCCCTCCGAAGCACGGAGTCAGTGATAGTTATGTACTTAAGTCAGAAAAACTCATTGGTACATGCCCGGAGTCGAACCATGGCCCTATGGGGCCTTATAAATTTGAGACAGGTTCGTTGCGCTTTAGGCTATCAAGACTCTTAAAGCTTAAGCAATTATATATATTAAAAGTCCATATCACTTTTAATACTTAAATAATTTATTTCAAATTTTGTCTGTATCATACCCTTAAATATGAAAGGGTTTAATTTTATCTACAGGAAACGTGCCAAGTGGACGAGAAATCACAATCTTTCAAAAGGCGTTTCCTAAACTTAGTGGAAACGATTCTGAGAGGTTTTAATACTTGGATTATATTTTAACTCGTGCCTTGCCTTCCACAGGTTAACCCTGAACTGGCAAATCGGTTAGCGGAATTCACACGCGGAGGAGTGCCGCCGCTGAAAGGTTTCCATCTAGCCGTTATTCCGGAAACGGCGCTTGACTATCTACATTGGGCCGAGGATCCGGACCGGATAGAGCATGTCTTCGATTGCAAGAGTGAGTTTTACATTTTATTTACTAGCACTTCATGGAACTAAATGTGTTCATCACGGAGCACTTAGGTATACATAGTGTAATATTTTAATAGTATATTTTGTGCCCTTAAACTAGCGAAAAGTAAGCTAGAAATCCCGCGAAAATTTTGTGCTTGTACGAAATTCACTTCGTTTCACACTGAGCGAAACTTCGGCAAGTGTCCGCGGCGGGTAAATTTTGACAGACACAGGACTTGTAGCGGAATAACGCGCGAGATAGTTCGCACTCGAAGGTGTTTTTCTGGGACGGTTTTCACGTTATAGATTTCGACACAGAACTATTTGTTAACGAAATACATGAAGACCTTACCCTTTGGGATTCTTAAAGTGAGGAGTAGGTATATAGGAATGTTAGAGTCGGTAACAATGTGAATTAGTGGGAATTTTAGAAAATAATGCTCAAAAACACTACAATACGAGTTTTTGTTTTTGACGGTGTTATTTTTATCAAGAGGTACAATACGCGTCACAGATGTAAAAGGCCGCTGGCTGTACACACTGGCCGAGCCGTGGCGTGCGCCGAAGGCAGCCAGCCAGCGGGCTTTTACATCGGTGCCGCGTAATGATAGTGACCAATCATGCTGCGTTCATTTTAAAACTGCGAAATGAAAACCTATACGCTTGTTATCGCGGGCTAATGACGTTCACGTTGTAATTAAAAGTTTCACAGTAACAATCACATGCTCCATTCACGTGTGTTTCGAATAGTTTTCCATCTACATATAGATGCGTAATGAAAAACCCTTTCAATCATATTTGAAAGCAATCTATTTGAAATGGATTCAAGCAATTTAGTAATCAAAGAAATGAATGGTTTTAGATTAAATCATATTGAGCTTTAGTGTAGTTTTATTTGAAAATATAAGTTGATTAGTTTTCTGCCCTCGTCTATGCCCACGTGGTTTACACATTGGTCTTACTCAGGCTTTGCGCCGTTTGCACACTGGCGACGCTTCGAACCGCGGTATCTTAGTAGTAGCAGTATTATTTGTGCCGTGTCTCTCTTTGACTTGGAGTAAGTTCTTATCTGCGTTTTCTGCATTTTGATACGGCCATAATATCGAAAATAAAGTCGGAAATCGAAATGTGTGTTATTTGCAGTATTTCGTTACAAACTTTAACACTTATTTTCACCCTTAGTTAATTCGGTTACTTGCGATATAACGATTTTGTGCTGTTTGTGCAAAGGGCCTGAACTCTTAGTAACGATGCCCTGACCATATTTTGCTACCTCGCCATTTTTGTAATTAACTTATGAGTAAAAACGTCCTT
The DNA here is from genome assembly GCA_949709985.1 of Luffia ferchaultella. Classification (NCBI taxonomy): domain Eukaryota; kingdom Metazoa; phylum Arthropoda; class Insecta; order Lepidoptera; family Psychidae; genus Luffia; species Luffia ferchaultella. The sequence continues at coordinate 10,441,370 of OX453243.1, read as the reverse complement.
AGAGTTTTAGTCACAAGTAAGATAAGAATTGTTTGAAAAAAGTGTTGAAACATGTCATTTGAAATTACCACACAAAAGACTAAATACCAATTTTCATGCTTTTAATTTTTGAAATGAAGGAACTTTTACCTCCTATTTCACTCTTACGGTTGAAATTTCCTAAAACCTCAAAATACGTTGTTCTTAATTTCCATAACATATCTCTATTTCAACTCACAGCAATTGTAAAATTACTTATAACTAGTTCTTATAAACTTGGAATTCAAATAAGAATCTTTTATCCCGATCTCACTCAAGATTATTCTAGAGTTTACTTTCAAAGAAATCAGTTTTATCTAAAAGTTATTGGTCTTGTCAATTTAACGCAACTTCAGGCGTCAACATTTAGTTCAAAACATACAATAAATATAATTTTTGCTTCAGTATACATGCTACAGATAATTTCATGTAAGTATATTCAAAATTAATTTACTTCAAGATGATACTCTGAATTCTCCTTGCACAATTTTGTAAGGTGCCGAAGCCGTTTGGTAAGTTTGGCTACACCTGTTCCGTTGGACTGCAAAAAACGCAATTTCGCGGATAATTTTTTTTTTTTTAGTTTGTTCGTACTTTTTATATAATGGCATTTTTTCAGTTTCTCTGTTTTTACATACAGCAGTATATTTGTTACTGAGCCAAATGATTTAAAATATCAAAAAGTTTTTAGTAAATTTAATCTACTTTTCAGCAATGTATAACATAAAATACCTTTTACTACAATAAAGTGCTTTCCCAACGGCCACGCAGTTGTTGCAGTCACATAATTCGCCGCACGGATTCGCCGCACTTCCCACAGTAATACTCCTATGAAATTATGCCAGTGCGATGTTTTTCTGACTAACTTTAAAGCCATACTGATCGGTCGCACGGATTGTAATTTCTAACTGGAAGGCCAAATACTATTTAATTTATTTTGTCTCCTTAACAAATTTTTATATCCTGGTTCACCCTCTTACTGCATTTAACAATAATTTTGAAATAAATCTTTTTTAATTCTTTCTGAAAAGCTAATTTCACGTTTCATGTATATGACGTCAAAACGACGGATTTTCATAAAAACTCGAATCTCCAAATTTACCTTATTTAGAAGTAGACAGTATTAGGTGAAAGCCTTTCGTGGTCGGTGTTGGCGTCTCAAAATAAGCCTACTGTTGCTATTATATCCCCTTCTAGTCTGGAATGAGACTTTTTACCTTTTGATTTTTTGAGGTCACATGACCTCACAAAAGGTACTAAATACGATTTATTTTAATAAGCTTCGGTTAATAAACAGCGGTTTGGGTTCGTAGTTAATTACTGTACCAGTCAGTCATTAAGTCAGTCAGCCAGGACCATATTTTCTAGAAAATCTTTTCACTTATATATCATTTATTACACGGATGCGACATGAACATAGTTTACATGGCACGCAAATTTTTAATAGTCAGATTCACAGTTTTTCTTTGTGTTTGTTTAAATGAAATTCGGCCCATACCTAGCTTTGGTGACAACCGATCTACACAAAGTGGTGTATATCTGTGATTCTTTTATATATAAAGAATATAATCCCGAAACTCAAATTCCATATCTATTTTCAACCATCAACGCAAAAAAGAGGGATGTTGTAAATTTAAAGCCTTTTTCTGTCTCTATGTTTATATGTCTGCCTACGGTATCGTAGCTCTTAAACGAATAAAATAATTTCAATGTGTTTTTCTTTGGTAACTTATACATTCGGATGATCTTTAACTATTTTTATATTGTCTGTCTGTGGCATCGTAGCTAATCGGTTTGAAGGCGGTTTCTAACTTGGATTATTGGGAATTATTCTCAGTTAAGGGAAAAAACAAATACTTTATTATAAATTTATTTTTCAGTATAAAGTAACGAATAATTAATGTCAAAGTGTATATAATAAAATTTGATAATCCCTAACATACCCGATTTGAAAAGAAATACTACCTAAAATAATATTTGCTTATTTATTAATTTTCAAATTATTTTTGACTTTTATAGGCATCTATTACTACTAAGTAAATTATGCTTTAGTACTTACAATATAATCGAAAAGTGATAAATAATAATAATAATCTAATTTAAATTAAATTCTTTTTAAGGAGCTTTATAATTTATTTTTTAATTTTGAAGTTTTAGAGACCGGATTCACTTTTAACAATTTTAACGCTTTATTTGTTGAATTTATTCTAATAAATATAAATCAATTGTTATAATAAATACCTTGAAATAGTCTAGTCGACGTGTGATTTTAGGCAATGAAAACAAAATCGTCATTCTCGTGTTTATGAAGCTTGAGGAATATTTGGAAGCTTGCCGCGCATCGATCACCTAGATTAGCAACACGCTATAGTTTGGCACGCGATCTACCAGCACCTTCAAAAACGAGCAAGTATTGGTTTGGTTCGGCAACTTCCATATCTTAGCGCTAATGGAATTATTTTCATATACAACCCTGCATAATATATAATACAACATAGTCTGTACTGTGGAAATTGGATTTATCTAATATGATCCCAATTCATTAAGTAGCAGAGTTATTTAAAGTTAACGATAAATATTTTTTAAACTCTTTTTATTTTCTTTTGACCTAGGAATCATCGAGATTAAATAATCTTTCAAAAACAGCATTTGGGTCATTTCATTCATCACGTTACCGCGAACAGACAGAAATGTAGCTAAAAAGCCATCCCAATCGAATCAGCTTTATATTTAAAAAAAAACCGCATTGGAAGCACCGATGTCCAAACATACAAACAGACAGTCCGACAAAAACCAGCTATAAAAAAACGCATTAAAATTGGTCGATCCGGCTAAGAACTACGTCTCCACAGAGACATATACATATACAAACCTGGTCATCACATCATCAGATCATCACGTCACATCATATTCATCACGTCACATCATATTCATCACATTATCCTATATCAGCGTCATATTACATCATATTAGACCTGGTACAGTTCCAATCAAACTTTATGGAGGATGTGAACATAGGCACAAGTCGCGTCGCAGTAACCAGTTTTAGGTGTAGCGGGACGCAGTGTAGCGAGGGGTATATGACTGTACATGTGCAAGCACGCCTAAAGCGTTGTATTCCAATCCACCATAAAATTTGAGGCAAACTATATCAAACTTATAATACCCCCTCGTATTCGACGTCGGGGGTTAAAAGTGTAATTACGAGTATAAAGAAGTTGCACAAAATCGTATGCCATCCTGACATGAGTATATATTTTTACCAGTGTTTTATTCAAGTGGTAATAACTATTTATTGTTTAATTTTTCTATACACTATTACTCCAGGATTAAAATAGAATCTAACAGCAGTCGTAACAACCTAACGATTTTCATAGGTATTAATTGTATGCATTGAGTTGAACCCACGAATATAATAAAGACAATAACAGATGTAATTGCGTAAAATTGTGTATTTACATATAATATACAAAAAAACAAATCATAGTGCCGAAAATTAAAATGTCTACTACACTACAATGAAAACCTAAAAAAGCTTACACTTTTACCTGTGCTTTTACATTCAGAATGGAAACATAAAAGTTACATTGTGTTAAAAGGAAAATGTGTAAATGGACCGAAGATGTTACGACTAAGAAGTCTGAACGAAATTGCGAGGACAAGGCATTTAACAAGTCATAAAGGAGGATAATTGAAAATTTAAACTTTGCGACGTGAGACTAAAGGCGGACAAGACAGAGTCTCTTTTACGAAAGCACCCTGCATTGGAGACAACACCAAAAGTTTTCCTTATTTTTAGTGACCATTGAATTTAAATTGCACTCACTGACCTTAAGACATAAATTAATATAACTTAAAGACATAAACACAGTTAAAACAATGAAGTCAAAATTTATTGCATTTTGTATTCTAATTAGGTATTGCTAAATAAATGACCGGTTGGCCGAGTGGTTAGCGATCCTAACTGCGAAGCCAAGGGTCGCGGGTTCGATTCCCGCCCGGGACAAATATGTGTGTGCATGAAAATGTCTATTTGTCCCGTGTCTGGGTGTAGAAAAATTATCTATATATGTAAATATAATTAAGATTATTTAAGTATTTATATTAGTTGTCTGGTATCCATAATACAAGCTTTGCTTAATTGGGACTAGATGGCGCTGTGTGGGATGTCCCAGGTATTATTATTATTATTAATGTGAGGGATGAATTGACGGTAGTGAAGAGCTGACAATAACTATTATTTTTGCAAGTCGAACTTGTAATTATATACCTAAGTGATCAATATGCGACCAGGTGAAACTGTTCGAATAACTCCCGTAACCCTATGCTGCAGCTGAGTTACATTTTTTTTTTAATATCAATTCAACACCGTGTTTGCGCTACGTAAGCATTGTGGACACGCTCATGTATATAAGTAAATTACTGTCTATACTTTGGTTATACTTTCTTCGGTAAAAAATTAATATTATACCAAAGTTTCTCACATACCTATGACTGTACTGCAATATGTGCCTAAAATTCATGAGAATATATCTATATACTTGCAATATTCGGTTTCCTTTCATTAGAACAGGAGTCCGATTCTCGTTCGGAGCAGAATTCGCCAAACGATATTTAGTAAATAATTTTTACCACAACGTTACATTAATCTGTTTGATAGGTGTTCAAAAAACTCAGTTGCAGAACAAAGGCGCAATTTCGCGCCTCTACACTGAATACTAGATAGTTGTAAACTATTATTGTTTAAGTCATATTGGCTTCTGGAGCTAACGTATTTAAAAATTGTTTTAAGAACATTCTAAGTCGTATGGTGTAGACTGTTTGATAAATCTCAAACAAAGTAAATTAATATAATGACGTTGCCATCTCAATATATATTTGAAAACATTATGTACGTAAAAAAAATATTACATTATTTAAAAAAAATAGTGAACGGCATAATGTTAATACAAGAAACAAAGATAAACTTGCTAATCATGTCAGCCGCCTCAATAAAATCACGAAATCTTTTAAAGGGCAATGTATACGCTTTTACAATAAGATCCCAGCTGACATTCAAGATCTACCCCTTAATAAGTGTAAAACTACAATAAAACGAAAGCTTTATGCAAAAGCTTATTATAAAGTATCAGACTATTTAGATGATAAAAATCCATGGGTGTAAGCCGCTCACCTATCAGTTTGTTTCAATAATATTATACTTTAAGCACTTATTGTTAAAAAATTTTAAATAATTTTGTTGAAAAGAGCGTCCCTCAATTTCTTGCGCATTCTTCTGAGAGGAACCAGCATTTTTGAATGCGCCTTTGTGGTCACCTTCTTCCACAAAGTAATGAAATTCTCTCTTATGACGTATTTCAAGATTATGTTACATAACTACGAAATAAAGATATTTTGATTTGATTTGAAAAAAACGATCTTCGTCGACATTTTTTGTTGTCAACGGAAATTGTTTCATGACAGTCTGCGTCTTGTAAAGTTTCCGCCACCAAAGAAATCCTGTAGCCGCGGCGCTGTCTGCGGATTTCATAAACTCTTGCACTTTGATAATTATTTCTTGAGTTCTACTTCGTAGAAATTTAGGCTTTTTGAATCACCTTTTAAACGTTTATAAACAATTAAATTCACATCAAAAATCTCAAACGCTCAAACACAGACAACCAACTTCTTCAAATATAGTTAATTTTTGCCGTGGGACTTCATTGATCGAGCGGACTCTAAAAACTGTGTAAAAGGCTCGTTGCTTCGTGAATCTGTTTTACAATAATTTTTTTTTCAATATAATTCAATACCCTTCTGTCAAGTTCATTTTTTTTACATTTGACTACTTACTAATTAGTTTTATGTTGGTACGTCACACATTTACATTCATATTTTTACGTAATTGTCAGTAGTTATAGAATATTGAACAAAATACATACCGCAACAAAATAGTGAATTGTTAATTGCACAAGAAGTTTAGCGTGAGAAGTAGACGAAAAGTGTTAATATTTAATTTAGCCAACTTGAGATAAAAAGTTAAAACTAGTAGACTGTGGAGATTAAATACTTTCTCAAACCAATGCCTCGAAGTTAGGCCCTGTACTTATAGGGGAGAGTCGGTTATATTTTACCACTTTTGACATAAGCTCAAATATCTAGTCGATAAAAACACATACGAAAGTATTCTATTAAACATAAAAAAGCTTGATATCTTGTCTATGACCCTCCATCCCATTCAACATTTAAGCCTTGTTGTAAGAGATAAAAAAATAGATTTTTGTGGATGTCTGTTAATTAACGGTACGATTTACTTGACTAGTTTAGTAAATTGTACCAATGGTATTAAAATCATACCACAGGATAAATTCCACCATAATTAATGTAAATAATGTAATGTAATTTTAATGTAACAATAAGAATTCAAATACACTAATTATAAAGTAAAATAATTTTAACGTAAACAAAAAATTAATTAAAATACCACACAATTTTTTTTTTCACGCAGCCGTTGTTCAAACGACGGACGCTATTACAAAATTTGTGATAATAAAGAAAATTGCGTGTTCTCAGTGCAGAAAAAGAAACAATATCTAGTAAGAAATGTAGCGGCCGGCGGTACGATTAAAACGGCGGTATAATATCGTCGACTCTCCCCTAGTCATTTTTTTTTCGTTTAGTTTAGTGTCGTATATATATTTTTTACAGGTACTATAATAATACTATATTATACTATATACTACTATATACTACTACTTATACTACTAGCCAAATACTACACTACTTTACTGAAACCGATCTTATCATCAAAACTTTTCCTTTTCTTCGTCTATCCGTTTGTCGGAGGCTTTTAGCTTTTCAAATGAACGAAACGAGACGAAAAGTTAAAATATTCAAAGACAGTAATTTTTTTAGATGAAACGGAAGATTGTTTACGAAATGTTCTACAATTTTTATCTAGTAGATTTGCCCCGACACCTGTAAAAGAGAGGACAAAAAAACTGTATTATAAAGCAAGTGACGTGGGTAAATTGTTAAAATATTAGGATTTCTATAAATATTTATAAACTTAGTTATAAGCCCAGCATTAAAACACAGGATGCAGTAACCATTAGCAAAATCAATTAAAATTGTTTATGTCTGCACAAGTGACAAAGTCCAATGACGAAGCTATAAATTTCATTGTCGAGATGATTCGCCCAAGCATAGATGTTTTGACATCATTATACGACGTGTTACAAAATACCCCGTAAAAAATATAATCAATTATCAAAGCCAAAAATTTTGTCAACCCTAGTAAGCTGTCGTGTCAGGGACCCAGATTATTTAACAGAAAGGCCTACGTACTTATTTTACCTAATAATTGTCTACTTTAATAGTTTTTCTATTTTTCATTCATAAATTTTTGCTCCCTCAACACAAGGATGTCATTATACTCAAGTACTGGCTTCAAAAAATGTCAAGTTGAAAAAAAAATATGTTGTCAATTTCAAATATTTTCTAATCAGTATCCTACAACTGTTTCGAGTTTTTTTAAACATTTTTTGCAAAATAACGATGCTTTCTAACTCGGAATATTCTCGCGAACATTAATAATTAAAATAATTACTCGCGAACTGTACCGGCAACGATTTATCGATGGTAGACCCCTTAATGAACAGCGACGGCTGCCTTCGTACCAGTATTCTCTAAACGTGTGAAGACGACTACATTCCACCAGCTCTTAGATCGGTTTTCGCATCAATAACACCGACGATGGTGCGAAATGCCACACAAGCCATATCCCGAAGAGCGAGGTTGTGTATTGAGCAAGGCCGAGCACACTTTGAGCCGTTTCTGTAAATTTGACGTTTATTATGTAAAAGTAAGTGTTCGTTTAGGTTGTTTCGTTAGGTCAGGTCTTTTAAAATTTTAGTCGTTCCGCAAATTAGGTAGAAATGTAGGTACATTCTGCGTAGTCTACTCTTTGATTTTACTGAAATAGGGTTTGCACATCAGTGAAAATAATTATATATTTTAATTTTTTTAGGGTATGTTATACAGCGTTACCACGGTTCTTAAATATTGTGAATGGACTCGTTATAAGGCCCCATTTAACCTCCTTTCGGCTTTACGGGTAGTTTTGTAACACCTTGTAAATACCGAGTCACAGCCTCACACCTCACTCTTTTGCTAGCTTTCGTCCTGATAACTTGTCTTAAAAGCTGTCTAATATTATAAATGGGTAATATTTAAAATTTATTTTTTATAAATAATTAACCAGCAAATTATTTTTCTCGTGCCACTATTTATAGCCGGAGAACCCGAAACTAAAAATGGTCATACTTTCTCATACGAATTTGGGTTAGATGTTAGTATGCATACTTCTCATTCACATGTATCTTTATACTTTATACTCTTTATACTGCGTACTGGGCATGTTTAGGTGTGGCGCACATTTTATTATAGATTTTTTAAATTTGTACTTTCTTTAAATTTTTTTTGTGTAGTGCCAGTTTTTATGAGACTTATAATTGTCTAGGAAATCATTTCAATCCTTCAAGCTGTTCCTGCAGCTTGAAAGATTAATAATGTGTGTGCGGAAGCTACTGTAAAAGAAAGTACGGTCCATTTTTGGTTTTAACGTTTTCGTTCTGGAATTGCGACCTACAGAACCAACCTTGTGAGCGGCCGGAGACCGTAGTCGACAATGAAGAATTAAAACTGGAAATGAAACTGGATCGTGGGAAGAAAGTCCATCGCAAACCACATTAGAGTTAGCGACAGGCCTCGGTGTGAATGATCAAATAATTTTATTTCCCCTGAAACAAATTGTAAAAGTGATAAAGCTCAAGAAATGGGTACCGCATGAATTGAGTGGAGCACACCAACAAACACGCATCAAGCGCTGCGTTACATTACTTAACCAACGAGGACCAACTCAAATCAACGAGGGAATTTAGAGCTGTATCGTTACTTGTGATGAAAAGAAATCTTTTATGTATTTATTTATTAAAGTTACACCATCGGTTCATAACTATAACTATAAAAAAAAGTATTACAACAACATTACAAATCTTGCACAATAATCGGAAATACTCATCAATGCTCACAATGGGTAAACCCAGAAGAACTAGCAAATCCTGTCCCAAGCAAAAGTTGAATCAGAAAAAAGTACTGGTGTCAGGTGGACCAGTGTTAGTGTCATCCAAATAAATAGAAAGGCCAGATATTTACAAATGTTGATCCTCAGTGATTTCTCTTTCATATTCAAGACGGTAAGACACAAGTAGCAAGTGTGGGATGGGCTAACTGTCTCGAAAATATTGCTAAAAGGTTCTCGGACAACTTAAAAAAATAAGAATTGTTAAATGAAAAACAAATCTCTGTTACGGGCGCAGGGATTTAATCTCCTCTCATAGTAAATGTATTTCATATATTTCCGTGACTGTAGCGTAATGGAAAAACAGCTTTTTCCTTTTATATCGTATAAGGATAAACGTTGTGGGCATGAGCCTCTCAATCTAATTAACCTACTCTCACACGCGCCGACTACAACAGATCATAAAATAAAAGGGGAATGGGCTATGGCTATTTCGCGAGTGCGAACCGCGTGTCACAAGTTTTGTTTATCGGTGCAATTTTATTGTAACAAATAAGTTTATTTCCATTTTAATCACAACCATCAAAGTATTATTCGAAAATTGCATTTACATTAGTGAAAGATGATCCTTTTGGTAATAATATTTACTTTCGACTAAAAGTTTGAACAAATTTAATTTCTTTAAATATTTGAATTTATACCATTTATTTACGTAGGCCCTGTATGTGCCCTGTTAAGACTTTTATATTTATCATTGAAATTGAAAAGTATTTGACGAGTTTCTTAAATTTTGGAAGAATCTTTGACGCTTCAGAAATTGATACAGAAATCTTTGAATGTACAAGGTGAAATTTTAATAACTATCAAAATTTTTATGTCTTTTAATTATCTTTTAATAATCTTTGGTGAAAAACTTAAGGCTGTCTTGTTTCTTTTAGTATCGTTCAATAGAAAAATAATGAGATATGACTGCACAAACCTTTCCTGAAAAAACCAATAAGTCTAGTCACAATTCACGGCCACTGCACGCTTCGCCCCGTTTCGGTCTCAAGGTTTTGGGCGCGTCATGAAAAAGGAGGCAATCAAACATTATAAAATAACATTATAGATAAAATAATTTATTATTTATTTATTATTTACGTAATGAGGTCTATTGGTGATACCTATCATCTAGAATTTTTTTGGATGTTTGTTAAAATTTCATCCTGTATACACTAATATGAGGTACAATATACAAATTATTTTTAATTATTATACATTGCCCCACAAAAATTTTCTAACTTAATTTAAATAATTTAAAAAAACTATTTAAGTGGATCTAATAAAAGAATTACTTTAAACTGCACTGCGCAAGAAACTCAACGCTACAGGAGTCACACTTAGAAACCCATCGTTATCTTCTATATATACATATCGGCGCGAGAGGTGACGTTTAATCAAACGGATTTTGTACGTCTGAACTTGTGATCAAATTTTCTTGGTTTATTTTATGTAGTTGGCTGCTGTAAAAGTAGCTAGTTTCCCTTACATTAACATTGTTTACGTTAGTAAGGTTTTTCCGTCTGTGGAAATGAGAAAAAGTGGCGAAGAATTTTGCCATAATATGAAAAATTACAACAAAGATTGAACGGTATACTTGTCTTTTGTTAAGCTAATACGGTATCACTAAGAGTAGCACAAAGTCGGTTTGAACATTTCTAACTGGAATGTTTTAACGTAGAAAACAAAAAGCTCGTTTTGATTACCATTTGACCGATGAAATCAATACCATTGGTTATTTATAAATGAGTCAATGCTTGAACCCAGATCAACACATCACTAATTCGGTATATTGCTGAGATCTCGAGTATTGGTCAGAAAACGGTTGGTGTTGAGCCATTTATAAAAGCCTGAGTAATACAAGAACCTCATGGAATTATTGAAATTTGCAATCTTATGTTAAAACGTGTCAAAACAAAACGGATTTTTGAAGAGTTTGATCACGGATGACGAGAAATGAATCACGACAAGAAATTGCAAAAAAAATCGTACCTCTGACACGAACAAGCTTCACGAACAGTACCAATACCCGGTTAAATACGAAATAATGTGATGTGTGTGATGTGATTAGAAAGATATTGTTCATTACGACTTTTACCGCCGAGAATTTATGTCTATGTAACTGTCTGTGAGTCTGTGTGTATGCTGTGGCATCGGAGCTGTTTTTTTTATTAAAAGCTGATTAATGGGGATGATTTTTAGCTACATATGGTCTGTCTGTTAGTATGTATGTTAGTGTACGGTATCACAGTTCCTAGACGGATAGATCAATTTTTATGCGATTTTTTCTTACATTTTAAAAATATGTTCACAAATATAAAAAGACAATGCTGAGTATGAGTTCACTATAGTAAATTACCTCTTTGGTTACGTTAAGTTTAGGGATAAATTTATGATTAAAACTCTTTCAATAGAAACTATAATCATGAAGATTGCTTTTTATCAAAAATCACTTTACTAGAAATCTGATCATTTTAGAAAACAAGTAGCTGTAAAAAATGAACAGATGACCATTTTGACAAAGGACAGGGTAATAACATTCCTTTGAGATGTTTTTGTATGAACGTAAGAGTTTATCAATATAAGAGCTTCGTGGAAAGCAGATGACGTAAAAGTTATTAAGATGATTTTGAAATTCACGATAGTTTTTTTCGTACATTTAACTTTTCAGTTCATTCTTGGGTATCTCTACAACCTACACAAAACAGGGTTGCACTGATCTTAATTGAAAAATATGCATTAGAAATTTTATATCTTTATTCCAATATGTGGATATAACTGTTTTTTAAACAATTCTAAGATAATTGTTTTAAAATACGTAATTTATAAATTATATTTACCATTAAATCATAAGTTTTCATGGTATTCGGTGGGTGCGACCACGTTATTTTATTTCGAAAGTCAGACAATATAAAAACACGTATAAAAATCTCTATCAAATTAACATTTCCTCATACCTGATACCTACTCTGTACTAATAACTAAGTAAGATTAAACAAACAAATTTTAAGTAACGCACGTTATATGGGAGGTTTACATGTTTGAGGACAGAAAGTTGTCTTTGCTGTCTTTTGAAAGAAAACAGTCATGTATAGTTGTCTCATTCACTCTAACGAGCCCCCACGCCCGCGAAAGACGCGCAAGTCTTCCATTATGCTTGGAGTAATGCCCGTCAATGGAGGTGTATTGTTTTATCGACGCAGTGTTATACAAACTTAGTTAATAAGTGTCGTCCTTTTTTTGTCCTTACCAGTTTTAATGTGTCTTTACCATTTATACTATTTAATCTTCTATATTTATTTCAAATCCTTAGGTTCATATAAAAAACGTTTTCTTTGATAGCCTTGGGGATTTTCTACCACCTAGTATTTAACTTATGAATGTTTATAGGTATATTCGTGTCTTTACCCGTTTCTGACGTGTCTTTACCAGTTAATCGTTGCTAAATATTTCTTGAATACATGAACATAATGAGTGCACCATGGCTTAATAGTTTTGCAAAATGCATCTTTATCCATAATGTATACATACAGGATGAGATTTTAGTCACCAGCCAAATTTTAATGTATTGATCTTTGGTAAAATACCGATGGCCGTCTTGTTTTCTTTTAGTATCGTTTCATAGAAAAATATTGACATATGACTACAGAAACATTTCCCGAAAAAACCAATAACTCTAGTCACCGGGGCAGCGCGCCGTCCTGTTTCGGTTCAAGGTCTCGGGCGCGTACGTTTACTATAGCGTTAAGAAAACAACCAAGCGTTCTAAAATAAAACTATAGATAAATAATTTATCAATAAAATATAACCTATATTTTTTATTAACGTAATGAGGTCTATTGGTGATACCTAACATCTAGACAAAATTTGGCTGGTGACTAAAATCTCACCCTGTATAGCTTGTTATCTGAAAGTTTTTAAGAAATTGCTAAGTATCCGTATTTCAGAGAAATACCCTCTTCTTATTATTTAAAATTACCCTTTTTGTTCCTATTGGTAGCCCTCATTGATGGAACCATTGTGTTCTGCAATATTTGTCATATATATTTATTGTTTTTACTTACGTATACGCGTATTATCACTAACAAGTTTATATGTTTCTAGGATTGGGGCACAATGAGGAAGCACGGCAAGCTGTCATCAGAGAGTTGGTTGCTACTGAAGCTGATTATATCAAACATTTGTTAGCTATAGTAGAGGTGAGTTAACTGATTTCCACAAATAATTTTAGACTTCAACAAACGCACAACAGAAGCAAATCCTGACAACAAATGACAAGTTTCGCCGGCCACTGACGATTTTGGATAATTTGGACGAGTTTAACGACATCTAAATGGCGAAACCAAAATATTACACCTCATTGGTCAGCATGTCACGCACGTGGCGTATGAGTCAATAAAACGTGTGGGTACTTTGATCACGCCGTTTGGACGTTGTTGTCTAAAGGAAGTGATCGTCAGTGGCCGGCCTAGTTAAAATCGTAGGTAATTGTTTCGAAATATGTTTCGACTTTAAAACAAACATCCTTTGCTGTTAAAGAAATTTTATTATAAAATTTAAACCTACGAAGGAGATATTCTTTAGCATAATTTATTATTTTCGTTGAATTTAACAACTGTTTGTTCTTACGCTTTTGTTCGTTTTCGTTTCGTTTCGTTCGTTTGTTCTTATTATTCTTACGCTTTTTCTGAGTCTTTTCATCCATCCATACAACCACCAAGTAGTAGTTGTCACCGTTGTAGATCTGATTACAAAACTTTTCAATATACAAAGCACTTCATTTCAAAATCAAACGCATATGTAGATGCAGAAATTATAGTTAGTCTCACTTGCTTCAAAGTTAGTTTGTAAATGACATTGTTTAAATTACATTAGTACGAGATATCGTAGTTTCAGACATGCAATTGAACGCCAACAAGGTCTGCACGTTAATTAATTTTGAGATTACCGTGTAAAGGAATCACCAGAAATGTTGAATCAAATAATATACAACCACAAAATAAGCCCGTGGGAAGTAAACACGAAGTATGGCTTCCAGCTCAAATTCCTAGATGTTCATTAAATTAAGTGTTTAAACTTCCTTGTTTCCAAAGTTTTGATTTTACTAATATTTACTTGTTTTTTTCATAAATATCTATGTTCAATTATCATTGAAAAATTTATTGGGGTTGATCTTCTTATTATTTCTTTAAAATGCAAATATATCGTTATTTCTAATTTAATCATAATTCCAGTAAATTTTCGTCTTGGAATCTTTAAATTTACGAGCGGTACACCTAAAGTAGTCAGTTTGCTATGTACGCACTAGTCTGGACAAACACATTCTTACCGTAATATTTCTGCCGATCGTTATTTGTTGTTCAATGTTTGTCAAGAATAATAAATAATATATAATAATGTATTGAAAACCTGATGCAACCATTATGGATTAGTAAAAAAGCCAGTCGATAATCTTTCTTAAAAAAAAAATATTAGCGACTCGCCCTGGCTTCGCACAGGTAGCAGAGCATATATGCTTAAATTTAGTTTCTGCGTAGCGTGGTATCAGCTTGATATTTAAATTAGATTTAAATGTAACATGTTTTCATCCTACTTAAATATTTTTAATACACTAAAATAAATTCCTATAATACAAATATTACTAAAATAAATAATATATGTATAAAATCAAAGTAAAATATTTCTTTATAAAACATAGATAACTTATGCCTAATTACGTCACGCGTGTCGCGTCGGTGTGGGGTCTTTTGAAATTATTTGTCGCGCGATAGTTTTAATTTCTCGAGACAAAAAACAAAAATAATGTGTATGAAATGCTTATTTAAATTGATAAGGATTAATACCGTATCCGTGTAAATAGCTTTCAAATCACCACATCATATGTGAACATGTTTTTAAACATTAAAATAGGTATAGTCAGTTATCTTTAAAAGATAGATAGAAAAAGGGTTTATTTAAAAATAGAAAGTAAAATAAAAATATGCAGTTGTGAACTTTTCTATAGATCTATAAAAGAGAAACTATTCATCGATACGTTGTTTTGTTACATCTCAAAGGGATTAAGCAGCGTTTTTGATGAAAGCTCCCAGTCGGCTTGATTTTTTCTAACATCGTCAACAATAACCGTCATATTTACATTAATGTACACAAAACATTAATGAATTATATACATAAACCTTCCTCTTGAAACACTCCGTCCATTGGTGATAACCGTATGAAAATCCGTTTCGGTTGTTTGTGAGTTCATCGCGTTCAGACAGCCAGACAGACAGAGCTGGGGGGGGGGGGGGGGGGGCACTTTGTTTTATAAGATGTAAAGATGTATTACAAATATAGCGCACAATTTACAGCCCATACTCATCTCGCGACCTAGAGTTAGGAATGCTTACATTATTAAATACAATTTATCTATAGGGTGTTTTACCATATCAAATACTTATTACCATTGTTTTATTAGTTATAGTTTTTTTTTTGAGTAATTTTAAGTTATTTAATCTAAATATAGTTGCGGTGGTGACTAAATTGCCGCTCCGCTCCGCCGCTCATTACTGATTTTCGTGTTTCTGAACATTTCAAACAGCTTTATATTTTTGAATATGTGTTAATCAATTTAAAGAAAGAAAATAAAAAGTTGGCAGAAGAAAACATGTGAGCATATCGACCGGCCTTGCCACTGAACCTCTCCCACGGCACAGAACAGCAACAAGCACTCCGTTATGAAATCAGAATTGCTTTGAAAAAATGGACGTCAATGAGTGTATCGGTGCCAAAACGAGAAAGCTCATTGGTCCATAGTTGAAACTATCGGCTGCCAAAGTGACTCAATAATGGTTTGAGGACGTATTTCTTACGAGGCATGCACCGGCCTCGTCTAACATAAATGAGGCTGTGTAACTGCTGCCCGATACGTGAAAGAGATTCTGGAAGAAAATGTGGTGCCATTTGGGCCTTATATCAGAGAAAAAAATTTTCTCTTACATGATAATGCTAGAAATCATGTCGCTCGCATCATCATTCAATAACTTGAGAAATTAGTATTGAAACATTACAGCGGTTAGCTCGCAGCCCGAAAGTTAACCCTGTAGAATACGTACAGGAAAACTTAAAATGTATTCGGGCAAGAATATCACACCCCTTCCCATCAGGGAATTAAAAACTGCAGTGGTAGAGGTACAATAGCCCCCATCAGACATTCAGGACATCATGAAGGGACTCCCCAACAAGCCGCAAGAAGACATCAGGGCCAGAATGGTACCACATATTATTAACAAAAACCTTCGTTTTAATGTTAAGTGTTTCTTTTTCTTAAGGTTATTCTAAATTCTCATTTTTTCTCAATAAATTCTAAAATTGGCATTTTTATTTCCTTACGATAAATAAAAAAAAAAACAAAATATTAAGATTAAAATTTCGTATTATTTTATTTTTCGCCAAAAACACTTAGCCGAAATGCGAAATGGTGCTCTTTGAAAAATAACATTTAAAAAAAATATTTCACTTCGAGCACTAAGCTTAGAGCATATTGATTGGTGCCCTTCCCGGAATAAGTCAAATTAAACGTTTGTTGGAATCACAAAAATAAATATATTATACGGTGCATTAACTAAATAACCGTTTTTGTAATAAAAAGAAATGGAACGGACGGTTAATCGGGCCGCTGAGAAAAACAAATGAAGAACGGGTTCGTAAATTACCAGGAAAGTTCGAGTGTCTTCGAAATTAGAATCCAAATCTTGGCGATTCTTCGAGACTGACCGCTCGTTCAAACAAAGGATATTTTTATAAAGTGTAATTTGAGATCAAATATTAATTGACAGTTCAAATATTTATTGAAACCTGTGATACACATTAATTTTAAGCATAACATTTTCTTCAATATTTTCTGAAAGTATAAAATAATGCTATATCAGAATGAGAAGTATGAACGAAGTCGAACCTCGTAACTAATTGCATTGAGTTTTTGCCCACTGGTTGATTCAAAATCGTTGATTCACAAGGTAGATTCAAAATGGTAAAACCACGCCGATCGACTCATATTTTTTGCTAATATTAAGCTAATATATATTTTTTGAAGTATTTGAAATAATTTCAAATCTGCCTTGTAATTTTTTCAACAACAACAATGTACTTCGTCTGATGTCTTTTCTCAATAATATCTTCCGTAATACCGACATTTTCATATAACAGTTTTTTATTAGCGCTTAAGTTGGACCAATCTCTCCGAAGAGGGGCATCCAGTTGAATGTATTTCGTTTCTCTTTGTATATCCGATGTTACAACAGAAGGTTGCTGAACGTACAATAGAGTCCTTAAGAGCGTTCCGGTGCTCGTTGCACTACAATCAAAATAAATTACGTTTCGTATTACGTTTGTAGCGAACAAAACTTTGTATGTTTTGAAATGTAATTTTTGCGACACGAGTATATTCATTTATTCAGAACAAAGAACGATATCCATAAGGAATATAGTATTAAAGGCTGATTTTACAACTGGCATCAGGATTGGCTTAGGCCGAATTTTTTACCACATAGCTTTTATGTTTCTTTCTGATAATATAGCCCTTTATACCTTCCGGTTGAAATAAAAAAAAGGTTTTTAATTTTCTTAGTAAATTTTTTCCAAAAATTTATTATTAAAATATCCCTGTGACATCTACTGGTGCTTATTGACAGATGTTTACTAACTGCATTATTTTAGACTAAATAAAGTCATAATATATTTATTAATTCATGAGGATTACAATTTCATATTATTTTAAGTTAGTGACTTTACCTCAATATTTTTTAATTTTAGGTTCGGTTTTTACTGTGGATAGCAGCGCAATAATCTCAAGCTCAAATGACGTCACAGAGACAATTTCAACATCAGATTAATTTTCATAAATAATAATAATAAGAATAATAACGTATAAATCACAACAACGTCTAGGCCTCAAACTAAGCATTAGCTTGTATTTTGGGTACCAAGCAAAGACACCATATACATATAACAACCAAGACCCGGTACCTGTGTCAATACTCATCATATAAATACTGACCCAACCTGGGATTCAAACCCGGGTCCCCCAGCTTCGTAGGCAGGGTCGCTATTCACTAAGCCAAGCTGTCGTCTATGTAAATATCTAGGAATCTCGTAAATATAAAAATTGATATTTTGAGAGGTTATTCTAGAACTTTATTCCTTTTAATTTGAATGACCATCGGCGCAACTTAAAATTTTTGTTCTACTACCATAAATTTACATAGAGTTTTATTACAAAGAGTTGCAAAATTAGAACGTGACTGGAATGCCAAAATAGAAATTAGAAATCTAAAAGAACCAATAAAGAACTTTAAGAGGGTGAACAGATTCTGACAACGGGCTGTAGGTACTTAGTGGCCATCCATTAATTATGTCACACGTTAAAGAAGGACGTCCAGAAAGTTGGACATTGTGTTATAAGGAAGTAGAAGAGACAAGGTTTTTTCCGTCATATTAAAAAAAAACCGGCCGAGTGCAAGTTTGACTCGAGCCCCGAGGTTTCCATACAGTTATAAATTTATATGCACGTGTTTACGTGGTCGTGGCCAGAATGCCACGTAAACGCATATCAAATTATTTGTATTTAAATTGTATTATTTTTCTGTTGCAACAAAACAACAATGTGCTGTGAGACCTTGCTCCTTGCTAATTTTCATGATTATAGGTCATCGGATAGTACTCAATAGGTTTTGATTTACTTGCGAGTGTCAAAATATGCGGCATAGAAAAAAAAATATTTATATATGTATATATTATAAAAAGAATATTTAAGTATGTATATCAGTTGTCTAGTAACCCATAACACAAGCATAATACTTGCTTACTTTGGGACTAGATGACGCTGTGTGGAAAGTCCCATGTATTATTATTATTATTATTATTATATAGAAGCTTGTTTGTTTTTACTACTCCAAAGGCTCGTAGAAGTAAGTACTATATACTAATTCAAATTTGATACATCCACGCGTTTCTGAAAGCAAAAACATTAATTAAATAAAAATTATGTGACATGACTAAAAATTAACGATTGTCAGATTTATTCTTTTACTAATGCTCTGACAGCTTGCTTCTTTCCAAATTTCATAACTCTAGGTAAGTCAACTGGAAATGCCATAGGTTTTGATGTACTTGCGATTTGTCAAATTTTGTTTTAGTTTATTAATATTTAATTTACGGTATTAATGGCAGTATATTTACAAACTTTTATTTAACTTGCCTTCTTAGTATGTTGTAACTGAATTTTGGAACAGTTACCCCGAACCGATTGAGTTGAAAAAGGTTCGAATATTTTTGTATGGGAGCTGGTATAGTAACCCGTCGCCGATTCGATTTTTTTTCACGGTTTCCGCGCACGATGAAGTTGTATATACTCGTATATACGTCAGAGAGCGGTCAGGATTGTCACTTTGATTAGACCTTTTACTTGAACAATTACTCTAATCCTATAAATTTAACTATCACGATAAACATTACGGCAAACTGTAGACACTGCTATTCTTAACTCTCACAGGGTAACAAACAACCCTACTCTAGTTGTATTTATTATGACAGTAATTATCTTCAAATTATTACGATTAAACTTATTAAATACGGTAAGTGATCCCGGGACACGACCACCCCTCGCCACGCACAGAGCTCTCTCATCGCGTGCTCTGCCCTTGACCTTGGATCTTGTATATTTATCGCTCTTTTACAATTTACATACATACGTCTGTGCCCGATTCCATTCAAATATGAGAATACCTTACAGGTTTGCTATCCGGTGGGTCGAATTTATTATAAAAACAGGCGCGTTGCGACATATATAGGACACTTACATAAACTTGTACAAACTATACAACTATACAAACGAAAGATGTCATGTACTATGGCACCCTAAAGTGTCACGTTCCCGAGATATTCACAGGTAAAGATCGTGCATATGAGACCAATGAAAATCATAAAAAACTCAATAATCACGCGTGTATACGCATTCAATTGTATTTGAATAATAGTTTCCAGGTTGATTTAACTATTTATTAGAAGACAATACAACCAGTAACACGAAAAAACAATTTTACTTAATTACTTTCCTACACAATCGCATTACATCGCAATGAAACGCTATTTTGTCAAAATATGAATATGTGTAGGTACTCTAATACTAAAAAATCGAAAATAAAATTTAAATAAAAAACTATTTAAAAACGAGCTTTATTTAAAAAACAATGTATTAAAAATAAAAAATAAACATGGGCTTTTGAATTTCTAAAATATACCTATTAAAATATAAACTATATATTTTAAAAGCTTTAAGTAATAAAAATACTAGATAGTCGGAAAAAATTCTATTTGTAAATATATATATTTCATATATTAATAGCTATACTTTTTGATTGCGTTGCCTTAGAAACTTGATTTTTTTTACAGTTTTAAGGAACCATAGGCCAAAATATTTGATATTAATTTCGAATTGATGCCTTCATGCGTTCTTGAGAAAAACGGTTTTCATAGACAGACAGACCGACTACAAAGTGATCTTATAAAAATTCCTCTTTTTCCTTTTGAAATCCAACATCTTATCTAAACTAGTGAACATTTTTTTTTAAATTTCATTATCTGTGTTCCAAAATCTACATATCGTTAATCTACAAACAAAAATTTCATAACGATTTGAGCCACCAATTCGACGTACGTTATTGACTTACCCATCACTTTAATAGAGTACATTCGGAATAATTAAATACAGGAAGTACTTTGAAAAACAGTCAATTTAAATGGATTGGGTTTCAATTGAAGGCATTGTAATGTTTGAATCCTCGTATATGTAAGACGTCCTTGGCAAGCAAAACATCAGATTGTAAGCAGTCGATTGACTACAACGAAGGTAGTTTTATCATGTAATCTATGTAATATTTAGGAAAACAGATAAGAAAGCGTCAGCACGGAACTTAGTGCTTTCGCGTTGCTACGCTGTCTTCATAGTTCATATCCTTAATAATTTCCTTTGCAAGCTTCCGCTGTTACGCTACGTCGTATTCTCAGTTTGTGGACTTGATTGCGCATAATTAAAACATGGACTATAACTTCTACTTGAGTCGATAGTTACCTATGAATTTTCTAATATTTTTTTTCGAGATTTATAAATTCTTATCATACTTACGTACAAAATTTAAATTTGAGTGTTTTTGCCTTAAAGATTTGTTTAGGTACCAAGAGAGACAAAATATAGTTTTATAAATGGAGGCTATAATATTAAAACAATTAAAAACAAAAATAATAAAGGAAACGAATAGAGTGGCGACAATGAGTGACGTGTACCTACTATAAATTGTCTGTGTATGCTGGGATGCGTGATTTTACCCATTGCCTATAGAACGTATCCCCCAAGGTGATCTCCGTGCCTCGCATTGGGCTCTCGGTCCTTTATATTAATAATAATATCTGGGACGTCCCACACAGCGCCATCTGGTCCTAAAGTAAGCAAGTATTATGCTTGTATTTACAACTGAGATACACACTTAAATATAATTTATGATATATACATGCATAGATGTTTTACATCTAGGCACGAAAAAAATAGCCATGCACACAAATATTTGTCCAGGGCGGAAATCGAACCCGCTACCTTTGATTCTGCGGTCAGGATCTCTAAACAGCCGGCCAATCGGTTGCTCGGTATATGTGCTGATTATATCTTATTTTGGCTATTTTTTCAGTAGTACGATGCTTTTTGTTTATAAATTTTTTGGGTTTGATGAATGTCACTAAATTATTAAAGCAATTTTCTTATAGACACCACTTAAAAATAGTTATTAGGCTGTATTTGGGACTACAGATAGAGAGCTTCATTTTATGAATTTCCGTCGCGTTGTACTTAGCGTTGAACGGAAATGTTGTGTATGAAACAAAGAAATTAAAGTACCCACCTTTATTTTGCTTTCTTATTTGACGTGAAATTGATGAAAATCTTACTTTACAATTTTGATAGATTTTGATAGATTTTGCATCTCATTCGTGAGCTCGTTTTGACTCACTGCCTGATTTCTTTTAGCAATTTTTTGTCTCATTCGATTACTACGATACTTGTCTACATTTTTAACTGCTTCTATTGGACAACTTTGCTTGTTTTCTTTCTTTCCTCCAACATAACTCATTTTCGCTTAGGCATTTCTCGATTGATGGCTCCAAGACCAAAGTTAGTAACTGCATATATCTATATATATAGTTATTCCATTGAACTATCACCACTCAATGCTCACACACTAGCATTTTATAGTTTAAATCACACAAATCCGTCTATTACTTTATTAGTTGCAGCTCTTATAGATTTATTTTGACGCTTTCGACCAATGCTGCAAATGCTAACCGGGCGTAACGACCGCGAACAAAGTCTGCTCTACTTAGATACATTTACTTCAACTCTATTATCTTCATAGTTTACGAGATTTAAGCGGTGTCGTAACCTTAGCCGAAGTGTCACCCAAGCGGAGATTAAAGACATTCATATTCCCGTCAAAGGAAATTCATTCCAAAAAACGACTTCCCCATAATACACGACGACCGCTTAGCCTAGTGGGTAGCGACCCTGCCTACGAAGCTGAAGGTCCCGGATTCGAATCTCAAGTCGGGTCAGTATTTATATGATGAATATTGATACTCTTACCGGGTCTTGGTTGTTATATGTATGTGGTGTCTTCGCTTGGTACTCAAAACACAAGGTAATGCTTAGTTTGGGGCCTAGACGTTGTTGTGATGTTTACGTTATTATCATATTATAGAAGGTTTTCGGTACTGATACTATCTTGCGACGTTTATTGTTAACGAGAAAGGGATGAATCTGATGGTGCGGAATGTGTGCGTCTAACTTGCACTTCCCTGTTTATTTTATTTTACATTAATAACACAAATTGGAATATATAATTTATTCGTGTTTTAAGTTCGTTGATTCGACCGCCATATGTTAACTTCAGTAGTATAAATTGCCCACTTAACCTTAATGTAGCTTAAATAGGCCACAGTAAGGTTATCGTTGTTAGATATGTACATACCTATAACTATAGGTAGAAATGTGACGTAATCGCTCCCCTCTTTCCCTCACTCTCTTGATACGGCGATAATATAGCGATAAAGTCTGAAAACTCCACGCGAATCGGCCAACGCTGAACTTAATGCTTCAAGCTTAGTGTACACGTAAAGGGACTAGACATACAATAACCGAATAAAGTAGACGAATTACCCTCGTTTTCTAATAGCGTGAATTGACGTGACGTGAGCGACGTGAACGTGGATTTAAGTCATGTGTCTAGCAGTGAATTCTTGGTTAAATCACTACATATTATAAAATAAAGTCCTCCGCCGCGTCTGTCTGTCGGTCTGTCTGTCTGAACGCGATAAACTCTAAAACTACCGAACGGATTGGCATATGGGTGATACCAATGGATGGAGTGATTCAAGAGGAAGGTTTAGGTGCATAATTTTTTAATGTTTTGCAGAAATTTCTTGAAATAAGACGATTATTGTTGAAGAAGTCGGAAAAAAATCAAGCCGGCTTTGATCTTTAATCGAAAATGCTGCCTAATCCCTTTACATATACCAAAATTATGTATGGAATAATTGTGTATTTTTTACAGGACTAAAGATAAGTCCGCGATGGCATATGTCTACCTTTTATGGATAGCTTTCTATACCTAATTTTATGTTTAAAAAATAGTGTCATATGAAGAGGTAATAAGAAAGCAATGTATACCGACACTGTATAAATCCTTATCAAATTAAATACGTTATTTACCTTCAGCATTTCATGCATATTATTTTTGTTTTTCACACCATACAAATTAAATTAATATCTTAGAAATTATCGGGAAATAAAAAATATCAGGCGACAGAAACATACAACCCACCAACTTATCTATGAAGCGGCGATTTATCTATGAAGCCCACCAACTTATCTATGAAGCGAAGTCATTCGATTGTCAGTGTCTACTACTTTCGAGTGCTTCGTGTGTTTTAAAGCGAAATATCTGAATTCCAAGTATTGCAATATGCCGAAAACTATAAAAAGTGACGCCCGGAATATTATTCTAAAGGTTAAATATTTTTTGAAGAAGAAGTTTGGCGGCAGGCTTCAATAATTCCTTTTAAACAAATCTCTAACGAATTTCAGCCGCTACAGGTCAGTGTTGTCAGTTTTTTCATTACATGAATTACCCAATATTATTTAAATTATTGTTATTAATCACTACATATTATAAAATAAAGTCCCCCGCTGCGTCTGTCTGTCTGTCTGAACGCGATAAACTCAAATACTACCGAACGCGTTGGCATATTGTGGACACCAATGGACAGAATGATTCAACAGGAAGATTTACATGTATAATTTATTAATGTTTTGTGCAAATTTGTTGAAATATGGCGATTATTATTCAAGAAGTCGGAAAAAAATCAAGCCGGCTGGGAGTTTCATCGAAAACGCTCCTAATACCTTTGAGATATAACAAAATAATGTATGGAGGAATTGTGTCTTTTTTATAGGACTAAATAAAAGTCCGCGATGGGATATGTCTATCATTTGTGGATAGCTTACTATAACTATTTTTATGTTTTCAAAAATGGTGTTATATGATTAGGTAATTGGAAAGCATTTTATACGGAAACCATATTAATCCTTATCAAATTAAATATGTTATTTACCTTCAGCATTCCATGCAGATTATGATTGCCCTTAATACCATACAAATCAAATTAATATCTTAGGAGCTATTGCGAAATATCAATATCGTGCGACCAGCCGGGCGGCCATACGGGACGACGCGACACGCGTAGTTAGGTTAGGCTATGTGTATTTATTCTTTACTTTTTCAAGTATTTATAGAATTGGAAATAAAATACTTTAAAAACGCCCCAAGTAGGTTGAACTTACGTCACGTTTAATGGTAATTAAATTCAATCCACGTGTTCGACGTAACAAGCTGATATGACACTACGACAGAAAAAAACATTACGGCTTATTATGCTCTGCTATCCGTGCGAAGCCGGGACGCGTCGCTAGTATGTATATAAATACTAAATATATTTGTTGCTTATGCTTAGATAATCAGCATTCGCTAATTCATTCCGGATATAACATCGTAAGGTTTTATATATTATGCCTTCTACTTATCCAAATATTAACACATCATTTTTAGGATAAATTATTGTTACATATTGGTTACACCGGGTAAACTGTTCCTAACAAATCTGATCTCGTTTTGTTGTATATTGAACTATAATATCGCATATTTAAATGTGACTATTTAATTAAAATCAGTCCAATTTTTTATGAGCTTCCAATACAGAATATTTTTATTTTTTTTTAATGTAGATGTAATGTAGAAATGTAAGAGATATTAATAGCTTTCAATACATATCCCGACAATAAATTCCATCTACGTACCGACGTGACTCGCACGTTTGTTTAGTAGTATAAATTCTATTGTTCATGTCCATCCTTCAGACGTTTCATTTTAGATATTTTCCCTTTAAGTATTCACTAGATCCAATGAGAAACTCGTTTGAAATTTTTCTTTAAATATTATTTTAAAAAGTTTTTTATTTTTAATAAGTAACCGTAGAAATATTTTCTAATTATTATTCCAGACACCTTGGCCTTGAAATATACGGGTTGTACTTGACGCTCTTGATCTCAACCCTTTATTGATTGTGTAAAACGACAGAATTATAATTACCGATGTAATATTCACCTTGACTTTAATATAGTTTTCTCATTACGTCTAAATAACCTCTACTTTGAACTTCGATGGTTGGGTGCGTTCGTGCGCTAACAACCCTATCATTATAAGCGCACGAATGCTAATTAAAAGTTCTGTTTTAGAAAGATTAAAACCCAGTAGATGTTTTATCGACTACTATTATTGAGTTCTAAGTTTTAATTATGCCTGCAGGTAATAACATTTACTTCGTAATTTCTTATTCTCATTTAATTTTACTTTATATACAAGAATAATTTATAAAGTACTAAATCTTCGAAATTTAATAGACAATCTTTAGCCAACAAAATTTATAAATTATCTTATGTGCTGCACTCGAAAGGATGATACTATTATGTACCTAGAAAAGTAAAAAAACACTAATACTCGCCTTGGAACAGTTTTGAGCTTTTCAATTATAAGTCCACACATATATTCAGGAAGGATTCCAAAATATGGTTTATCAAAAATATTGAATTTAAAAAAAAATACACAATTTCGGAGTAAAGATATTTAAAATTCCACAACATAGCAAAGCAAATTGCATGTCAGTGGCAATTGAATTTATATCTTTCCACAGAATGTACTTTGTAAGTTCACACTAAATCACTTCAATATTTTTAAAAAACTAAACGTGTGTTAAATTATATTAAAATATATTTTCTAAATGTAGAATTACAATAATGTACTTGTATCGGCTTTAGGTATTCATGGCCGCTGCACACGCGCTTCAAGATAATGGTATGTTACTTGACATTGACACGGAGAGGCTATTCTCCAACATCCCGGATGTACTCAACGCCAGCTTATACTTTTGGGAATCTGCCATCTACCCCATGCTCAGCGACGCGATTGAAAATGAAACACCGTAAGTGCTTAATATAATATACATTTCATATTTAATAGACATTATTATTATTATTTATAATAGTGAAAGAGTAAAACACTAGTCTTATATATTCAATTTTCTATGAAATTATCAGTGAACTTTTAAAACTTGTCGGTTTTTTAATTTAAGAGGAAATATTGATTTTTTGCTTTCCTGATGGGTTGACTTTTTCCAATAAGTACGAGGTCAGCACTGATATGAATCGTCATCCCATTTCTGGGTCAATGTCGTATATTATTTTTAAAATTTTGATTAAGATCGAGTGGTCGAAAATGTAAAAATAAAATTCATAAAGAACGCTATGTGTTTGTCGCCTGTATTTATTTTCGAAATAAAATGAATTTTCTATATTAAAAGAATTCATACCTGGTGAATATTTTGCGCCGTACACTTTTAAGAGTAAAAACTTTATCTGAATTTTTTTAATCTACTAGTGCATATGAAGTACTAGTGGCCGTCCGCATCTTCGCCTGCGTAGAATACCTACATGCTCCTATTAAAAAGAACTGTCAACATTCGAGATGGTTTCTATGTACTTTTTGCTGAAACCAGTTTTGGTTACTTCCATGCAAATTTTCAAACCCCCATTTTCCGTCCCCAAAATGTGATAATCCAAAAACCCTGATACACGCCATTATTTATTTATGCCCAGTAGCTGTCATAAATTTTTTTATGCTTCTAACTTTAATACAATTGAAATTTCAAAAAATCCTTTCTTTGCTTAACAAATGCTTAAGCAGCTTCCTAGACCATAGTTTCGGCTTAGCCTTGATAGATCAGTGAGGGAAAATCATTTTATATATACGTACAGTGCTTTCGTAAAGTATGGAGTAAATTCAATATAAATTCAAATGATGACTTTTGGGAAAAACGTTCGAGCCGGTGGAATTTTAATAATCATCGCACATGTTTTAAATATAATTAAAACATACAGTAGCAAGATTCGTGTAGCAAGTATGACCTCATCGATAATTTTTTTTACAACACCCCCATACTTATATTATAGTTTTTATAAAATCAGATACAAATTTCTATATAAGAAATGATATTTATAAATATAGCTTATAATTATACAAAAAACAAAGAATAACGATTTTGTAATTTCATTGGTGATTGGCTGGTAATAACTGGACTTACACATTTAATAAAAAAATTTGTTCGTACACACATACGTACGTACATACCAGAGAACTATATACATACTGTCACACTATTCCTGTTGTGTATTAGATATATTCTTTTAATTTCAATATGTAGTCTAAAATAACTGTGGGTCTTGTCCTGAATTTTCATTAACAAGCCATTGGAATAGCATATTTGGCTAGAATTTTAATATTAGGATATGAATATCATAGGATAGGAAACATGTATGAATTATGATAGGAAAATAGAATAAGAGGACTATTTCTTGCTACATTGCTTGGATACTAAAGACGTACCGATGATAAGGATCAGGTTTTTGGAAACTATGTCGCTTGAGTTCTAAGAAATCTAAAGTACCAAAAATATAAGATCAAACTTCGACACTCGATACAAAAGCCAGAATGTTTATTGAAATGTATATTGCAAGATGAAATCGAAGTATCTAATTAAAACTTAAGTCTTGATCATTCATATGAAAATAAACTTTATTCTGATAAAAGTCAGTCGCTTGTAAGAATTAAATGAGGAGTGATTATTTACTTAAGTTCTGTCCAAGTTATACTGTATTCTTATTATAGTGACTTCTTCTAATAATAATATATAAATAATAACTTCTTATAGTATTTGGCTTAACAATCGTATATGTCTTTTTTTTTTAATGTCTCAGCCTCTGAGATCTATCGTCCTTACTTTTATAACTTGACAATACGTACATACAACTCCAATATTACCTTTCGCAGTCAGGCAAAAAATTGGTACAAGACGGAAACAAAAATTGTTTTCGAATAATTATGAACATATTTATTATTACGGTGAATGTACCCATAGCTCTTAGTGCCAAAAATATGTAATGTCTTACCAGTGAACTTATTTTCGGAAAAAATAATAGAATATCGTTTAAAAAACTTACCTTTGGTAGATCACCGTTTGTGTCACCTACCGAACATGGTATTAAATGTTTCCGTAGGTACCATGAATAGTGAAAAATTTGAAATGCTTCGGTTGTTGTTCGTAGCACGTATACTTGAACAACATCGGCGATGCACCCTACCAATTTTAGCTTATACTCGAGCTACTGGGCTACTAAATTTTGCTGTGTTTTCCTGATGCCTCGATTTTTATGCCGTATTAGTCGAAGTTGGCTCACGATCTTGATTTTACTTTCAACATACATTTTTTACATTTTTCGTGTTGGATGTTGGCCAGCAAAATATTCAAACAAGGGCCGTTACAAAATTTTTCATATAAAAGTGTTGTTTTATGCAACAGCAGACAGGCTGTTTTATTACCTTTTTAATGATGATTTATTTAGGGGCGTAGCATCAATAGCTTCAAAGATAATGACAAGTATTCATGCGACGGTAAGGAAATTTCTCTAGAATGCAACTCATATGTATCTAATGCACAGCACGTCACAACACCGACGACCTCTCGCTACGAATGAAATTTTTCCTTTAATACTGTAATAACTTAAACTTGCTTGTTCGATCAACCTAAGTACCATGTCTGAACGCACGATACGTCAAAAGATATACGAGTTTTCGTGAAACAAGTCTTTGTAACGCTTCAATTTCATTGAATACCTTTAACCTTGCCACTATTTTTGGTACGTGTATACATGAAATTTGATTCCATATCAAAAAATTAAAGAAAATATTTAGTGGAATATTGTTGTGAGTAGTTTCTAGCATTTAATATTGTATTAATGTTAAACTTCTCGTATTTAGTAGGTAAAAAATACTGCAATTCAAAAGCAATATATCTGCCTACATACTGGTAGGCAGTTTGGCAGTGTATTATATACACTAGTTAACTCGTTTAATAAAACAAATAATAAACAAGCCAAACATAAAAACTTGGAAAGTATCGCTGGTTTTATCGTCATATGACCTTCAAGTCCGAAATCCTCCAATTCCTTAAATCAGCTCCAAACTGGCGATTGCTTCAAAGGCTACAACTACCTCTGTAACTAGTTTCAAAAAAACCTATGGTATAATAACGTAACTTTGCAATTTTTTGGTCCAAACAGCTCCAAAATGGTGCTTGCAAATTTAAATTCTAAATAAAAGAAACCTCGCTGTGTTAAGATACTAAAAAATCGGTTTAATTATAACAAAACTTCACTATATATTTGCTCCAATTCACTCCAAAATAGCACTTGAAAAACTGGAGGTCAAAAGAAACCTCTGTGCCAAGCTTTAAGAAAATCCGTTAAAAAATTACGAAGCCTTCGCTAATGGGGCAACTACTTGCTCCTAACAGTTACAAAATGTAACGTACTAATCTAGAGGTCAAAAGGAACTTCTGTGCCAGGTTTAAAAAAAATCGTTAAAAAATAACGATACCCACGCTTACGCCATTTGCTTGAATCTACTCCAAAAGAGTTACTACCAGAACAATACAACGCAAAGTCACATTCACAGCTTGGTAAATATTATTTTAATGTCACGCTCAATTTATTTCAGGGAATACGTAGTAGTGATTTATTGTGAATTGAAGTCATAGATATTGACATTTTTATTGCTATTATGAAATTCCGTTTCAAACTACGAATATTGGTATAAATGTGCTAAATGTTATAAAAGCCTCAATATCAAAAAGGTGTTTGCGTCATGACTTTATAAAGCAAAAACACATTGGTATATAAAGCAAAAGCACAAACATTTTGGTAACATTTAGTATGGGTATAACATACACTTGGTTATGGGTTGCCAACCGTCCGGATATTCTGGGACTTCACGTTTCTGCGTAATTTTGCGTGCCCCACAGAAAAAATATTGGCACATACCATATGTACATCATCATCATCAGCCCATTTTTACCCCACTGCAGGGATTTAGGCTTCCCCCAGGGTGAGGACGGGGGGCTTATGTACCATATGTACAGAAAAGCAGAATTACTTTAAAGTAGCATTTGCTGACATATTTTGCAATATTCGTCTAACAATGAAAATAATAGCACTAAAAAAAAAATCTTTGGACTACTGATATGGATTTAATTAAAAAACACAACCTTCCGCAGCAAAAATAAAATAATCCAGTTGTCCGACTGTTAATTATTAGGTTAAAATTTTCTGGCCTGATTGAATAGACGAAATTGGACAAAATTACGTTGAAAAATCAAACGTGCACTGCACACAAACAGAAATTGAAATATTAAAATATGATCGCGACGTCCTTTTGTCACTAAAATTATAAACGTGTAGTTTTCATAGTGTCACTTTTGATAATAAACTTTCATAAATCATTTGAATTTATAGTTTGTAATTATTACAAAAAGTTTACAGTACGTATTCATAAATTTAAACGTCTTTAATAACTCTATGTTAATTTCATTAATGATGCTTCAAAATTGTATGGAATTGAATTAGACTTCAGGTTTTTTATTTGTATACACTATATTACTTACGTGTCTTTATTACGTATATTACTTACAGTGTCGTGATAGCCCAGAGCGCAACGAACCTGTCCCAAATTTATAAGACCCCATAGGGCCATGGTTCGAATCCGGGCGTGTACCAATGAGTTTTTCTGACTTAAGTACACAATATCACTGACACCGTGCTTCGGAGGGCACGTTAAGCAGTCGGTCCCGGACGCTGTCAATAGATGGCGGTCGATACAGTTCCCAACCCGCAGTGGAGCAGCGTGGAGGACTTAAGCTCCAAGCCCCCCTCCTCACCCTGGGGGAGGCCTAAGCCCCTGCAGTGGGGTAAAAATGGGCTGATGATGATGATGATGATATTACTTACGGCTAAATGTCTAATAGATTCATTCACTTTCCGAACATACCATTACAAGGAAAGCGAAAGTTATACCATGGTTACATTAGCAACACAAATATATTTTATTGGCGGCGGTGTTTTACATTTCACATCATTGAAATACTTTAACAATGTAACGTCAAGTTACATATGGCCGCCGTAAAACGCTCCTCGTGTCGGTGGGGCTATTCATGTTTTCAGCTTTAATATGTTTAGTGTTTATTTTGATCCATCGAGGGCATTATATATAATATATTTATCTAACGACCGCTTAGCCTAGTGGGTAGCGACCCTGCCTACGTAGCTGGAGGTACCGGGTTCGAATCCCAGGTCGGGTCATTATTTATATGATGAATATGGATACTGGCACCGGGTCTTCGTTGTTATATGTATGTAGTGTCTTCGCTTTGTACCCAAACTACAAGCTCATGCTTAGTTTGTAGCCCAGATGTTGTTGTTTATGTATAGGTAATTATTATTAATACATTTTGATACGATTGTTGAATATCTATGACAGACAGACAATAAAATGAAGAATTTTCATCCTTTGATCATCTATGTCCTTTAGCTTTCCGAAATCAAAATATATAAATCGGATTTATATATTTTTACTAAATTAATTTAGTAGGTACTATATGCTTTTAGAGACAACACGGATAGATGCTACAGTGATGTCGTATTGCCCTACCCTTCACAAATATGCTTTAAGCTTGCCGAAATACACGAAAGCACTGTCGTTAAAATTAGTAATCGATTTCATTTTATATTTGGGTACTTGCTCTTTCGATTTATATTTGATTCAGTTTACTAAAGATAAATCGTATTCTGAGAAAAATTTTCATTATCACTCGCACCATGGATGACCTTCGTAATAACGATAGAAGAAAATGAAGAGGAAAAATTGGGACTTCCTGGCACAAGTATATTATTTAGTAATAAGGATGTCCCAACACAAGTTACTATTTAGTTACTCTAGGTTATCAATAAACAATTTATTCAATTTTTCAAAAATATGCGCCAGCGGAAATTATGGTTCCTGCAACGTAATTATGATGACGAGTAGTTTATCCTTCTTGATATCCTCGTATTGCTCTACTAAAGGTGAATAGATATGGATATGGTAATTCAGCTCTGTCTATTTAACCAATGGATTATTGGTTAAATAGACATAATAACGGAATAAATCCTCCCGGCTTTTTAAAATAGTTAAACGTATGTAGGTAAATAAGGAATTTAATATGATACACTATCCAGCTGTCATATGGTAACTATCAAGTGATTACGTATCTTGTGACCAATTATCACAAGATTTAGCGGACCATGTGTTACTACAGTGAGAGCGTTTGTACTCTATAAGTAATATACAATGAGGCTAGCTCGCTCACCCGAGAGATTATTTTGGTAACGTTCCGTTGGTGCCTAGATACGGAAGCTTTAATTTGTCCCTTATTTGGTCAAAGTGCGACACGTACAATAATAAATGTCCAGGAATTAGAGAAATTCTATTTCCATGCATACAGCACGGTGACGGATTAATTCATGGCAATTGGCCGTTATAATTAAAGCTCACATGCATCTACGGCGATATCTATGATATATTGCCACGGAATCCTAATGAGCGCCTCTTCATCTACAAAATTATCAATGATACGCTATTTTAAACGTTACAGTATAACAAACTGAATAATATACTTTTTGAATTTTCTAAAAATACCGATTTTTACCGAAGATACAAGAAATCAATGTTTATGTATATACCACGGATGATTGAGTAGATATATACTATCCGATTGTGACGTGACTCGTTGTGCACCACGAAGAAATTACCCACGTTAGCCCATAATAATACAATCGACATGGATTTACTTCAAAAATTTGTACTTTCGGCATAGATATTAATAAAACTCTTTCACTGATTAATTTTTGTTAATAAATACGACATACAGCCGTGATAGCTCAAAGCGCAACGAACTTGTCTCAAATTTATAAGGTCATAGGGCCATGGATCGAATCCAGGCGTATACCAATAAGTTTTTCTGACTTAAGTACATAACTGTCACTAACTCCGTGCCTCGGAAAGCAGTCGGTCCCGGATGCTGTCAATAGATGGCGGTCGTTACAATCCCCAACCCGCAGTGGAGCAGAGTGGTGGATTTAAGCTCCGAGCCCCTCTCACACCGGAGGAGGCCTAAGCCCCTGCAGTGGGGTAAAAAACGGGCTGATTAAGAAGAAGAAATACATCATATATCTATAAAAGTAAAAATGATAAAACGCGCACAAT
This sequence comes from Luffia ferchaultella, assembly GCA_949709985.1. Classification (NCBI taxonomy): domain Eukaryota; kingdom Metazoa; phylum Arthropoda; class Insecta; order Lepidoptera; family Psychidae; genus Luffia; species Luffia ferchaultella. The sequence goes on along the minus strand of OX453243.1, from coordinate 10,407,428 downwards.
GAATTATTGAACAAATTTACGAAAGCATTACCTATTTAAATAATATTATATTTAAATAATATTATATTTAAATAAATCGGGCACTAAATACTCATATCTTGTGTGAAAGCTTTTTTCAGCCAAACCATTTTCAGTGTTCTCTATTTAACGTTAAGACAATGGACGTATTCATAATAATAGTGATGTGTATTGTGATGTCTATAACATTGACGTATTTATGCTGTAATATAATATGACAAAGACACTATTGTATTACTTATACATATTGAAGTTTTATATCTGTCAGGCGTTTCAATGTCTTACCTCATTAAGTATTATATATAAGCCACGGATTATATGTATTGGCATGTTACATAACATGCATTTGCATATTTAGGCCCTTCCCGTCGGTTATTGTATATTTTAACTGAAAAATAATTATGAAATAGAAACTCTCGCGATACTTTAAAATATTTAAAAATCTAGGGGGTAGGCTAATAATAAAAATAAAATGAAATAAAAAATTAAAGGAGGTCCCCATACAATAAACATGTTTTTTATATTATACTTAAACAAAAAGTATATATTACATACGTAGTATAGATTACATACGTAAAATATTTTTTTCCGTAAAAACTTTGACACCCATTTTCGGCTTTCCATAGATCTATAGAGTTTTGAAATCAATTAACACATGTCTAAATATTTATTTAGCAGCATTTAGCATATTATTTGTTTTCTATGAATTATTTATGACTATTCCACACAACTTTTATGAACACCCATGGCCCGAGCGAGCTCTTTCCAACAGTACTTTAACACCGGCTTATATATTTTTCCGTCCCGCCATCACTGAAATAATTCGTATTCAAAAAACCTTTTCAGCTTTTATATTATATGTTTCCGTTGGCGTACGGTGGGTCAAATTCTCGGTAAAATTAATTTGTAAAGTTTAGTAATAGTAAATATTAAGAGGGTAGGACAGAGAGCTTTTTGGCTTTCAGGTACGACAAGCACCTGCCTATATATACATATATATTTACATAGATATTGAAGGTGTATGTGTGATAATATATAGCCTGTATTTTACGCGATGATGTGTTCGTCTGTATACCAAATTATAGAGAAACCGGTGGCTGTGCCGTCGCGTGTCGGTGAGTTGCATACAACGAATGCATACAAATTCTACACGATTTATCGATATGACCTATATATATGTGTGTGTTAACATCTACGCAACAGTGAGTTCTTTCTGTTGTTAATTAAATGTCATACAAATCGGTTGAGCCTTGTTGGTGAGTTATAAGAAGACACACAAAGAAATAGGCGGACAAAAATATCCTATTTCCACAATAAAAAATTGTGGAAATAGGATAGTGCATCATAAAACAGGTACGCATCAAAATCCAAAAAAAAAGTATGTACAGACGGCCTACATATTTATAATAGCATAGATAGATTTAATACATTTAATTATGTTGTTTTACAAACGAAACTTAACCGGTAAATTGTTCGAAATGTGATTCTTTTACGAAAAGACAAAGATTTAATAAACGATTGATAAAATGTATGAATTAATTATTTTAGTATTCAGATTTATTTATTTAATATCAGATTGTATGTATGGTCTTCCATTGATTTTAGAGACAAGATATGAAAGAGGTTTGATCCTTGTGTCTTACCACATCGATTGGTGCCATAAAATAAATAACTTTTTTTTTTAATATGTATCGGTTCGATTCCCGGCTCATACCATAGCATACCATCAGCCCATTAATGCCCCACTGCAAGGTCTTAGGCCTCTCCTTGGAATGAGGGGACTTGGAGTTTAATTCACCACGCTACTCCAGTGCGGGTTGGTGGATTTTAACGACTGTTGTCTGTTGATAGCGAGACTCATACAAGTAACTATTCAAAATTCCGTGATTGCAGAGTTTTTTTACTTATAACAATAAAATCATTTTTCTTTGGGTAACATTTGCTATCTTTAATTCTTACTGTACTGATTCTCCAGGGCTCATTTGAGTTGTCCGATAAATTTTCTCTTGTTGGTTTAATCGCACTCCGAAATTTTGGAATCATACGAACCCCCAGTAGTTATTAATACCAACTAGTTAATTTTACCTCACTTACACCACAATTTTCTGGGACAAAATGGACCACTATCTTATAAAGACAAGTTGGCTGGTTCATACTTTGTGTAATGTGTAAAACAGTGTTAGTTAGATGGTATTGATTCCATCATTAATTATCGTAAACAATTCTGCATGATATCTTGGATAATTCAAAGAAATCACATTTTGGTTCCTCAGAAAATAAATATTATAGTAGGTAACAAGTATTTTCTTTAAGACAAGGACATATCGCAAATTACCCATAACGTAGTAAAAGTATTTTATTCCTATTCAGAATTTCAAATAAAAGAAGATAATACAACCTCGGTAAATAATACGCTTTGTTACGTTTTCTACCTTGGTAACGAGTCAAATGAATAAATAGTATGGAATTGAAACCTCTCGTACACAATGCATATTAAAATCCTAAAACGCAATTCTTTTTTTTTGTTTTGTTTTTCATTTCGTATGATTTCCAACAATTGAAAGTACTTTTGAAGGCATTATTGAATACAGGCAGATAGAGTTATTCAACATGTTATTCGTTTATAAAAAAAATGTGTACAAATGATATTCTAAGACTTTTGGAAAGCTATTAAAATTGACAAACAAAATCAAAACATTCAAGATTATCCAATTTGTATAAAAAGTCGAACAAAATTTGTTGCATTCAGCTTCCAGAATAAGCCTTTGAAAGCTCTTAAGCCAATTATATACATAAGGTTTAATAGGCTCGGGCTCGTGGGCGACCATGTCTGTCTGCGGGGGCAGGATTGATATTAATACCGCGTACAAAATCTCATATTTTTGGGTTCGAAACACTTATAAAATCTAAACCACTGGTCGTAAGGGTTTGAGATGAAAACTGTTATAATATAGATGAAATGTATGAAACTATAATTATATTTAATTTAATAAAGATTCGTATTTTGTTTCTCAAGTGACGCAATTAAGTTGAAGTTTTTTGTCGTGTAGTTTGCAATTTGTTGTTGTGAGTATAGCTTAAACATATGTGTTGCGAGCTTATCTTCAGACCTGAAAATTTGTTCAAAGCCATTACGAACAAAGCAAAAAAATTTAGAATATCCAACTTTCGAATCACTTTTGAATCGTGAGTTGTGGTCTTGAGTTCATATAAAATCTCATAAAAAAAAGCACTTTAAATTTTCTCCGAGTTTTTCAATTTCCCGGGCAGATTTTCCAATTTTTCTTTCTCTAAAAACCTTATTCGGACTATTACAAACAATAAAAGAAAAATGCCTAATCGATCCAGCCGTTCTCAAGTGATGCGCTTACCAGCGAACAGCATTAAATTTTTATTTATATAAACACTAGCGGCCCGTCCCGGCTTCGCACGGGTAGTATTCGTTTCTCACGGGATTCACATTTTTATCTTTGTCTTATCTCATTCCCGTTCTTCCTTTCCCGTTTTCGTTCCCATTTCAAAAATATGTTATTGTTTCTGTTCTTGGCTCTGGTGTCGTTTCGTTTTCGTTTCCATTCTTTGCCAATGACTTTATCTAAGAACATGCTCTTAGATGATATATTTATAACGCAAAAGAGGGCGTAAAGATCTGACCAGCCGTTTTAGAGAAATGTATTCATTGTAGCGCTCCTTGGTGGCTCATATTCGCAATCCTTACCTAAGAATCTGCTCTTAAGTGATATCATTGTTACATAAAAAACCGCGTCATGATCGTCCCAGCCGTTTTGAAGATAGATATATATTGTAGCGCCCCCTGGTGGCCCATAATTGCACAACTTATTTGCAATTCGCAGCTGACACTTATATAATGCAAATAACCGCATCAAAATTAATCCAGTCGTTTCAAAGATACACATTTACTGCAGCGCTCCCTGATGCTTAATAACTATAAAATTTATTTAGAAAACTATTTTAGTATGATGCCTATCTACTAAATACAAAATTTCTTATAAATAATTAGAGCCGTTTCTGAGATAGCCGATAAAAGAGTAAAGAAATTGTTTTTTGAACGCATCCTGTTTGACAGGTACGAACAGTTTGTATGGGAAAATGAAGTTCTTGTTTTTACTATATTGTAGCTTTTCCTTGCAATTTCTTCACATTTTCTCACTTTTTATACCTTCCTTGCACTTCCAGAAATATTTCAGAATCAAAATCAGCCAAACCGGTCCAGCCGTTTTTTGAGTTTTAGCGAGACATGTAAAAAGCTTCATTTCATTTATATTTTATATAAGATTATCAGAAGAAGTTGTTTGGCATTTACAACTTTTATAGAAAATACTATCTATATAACCATAGAAGTAAACTACTAAGAAGCAAAATATAAAACTTTGATTAAAAAAAGCATTCGAAAAAAATTTCTCAACTGTAGAAGCTACATTCCAAACCGATACTAACCTAAAAAAAAAATCAAAATGAAACTGTAAGGCCGGCCGCATACATAAGATAGTCGGAAACGATTGTCTGATATGGAAATCTGAAACTCTAAATAACATGAGTATATATTTGTACAAGGCACACATCAGATCAGATCACGGGTCGTACGTTCGAGCCGAAAAACGTCGCTGTGAACCAAATAAAATCGGATACGATTAATCGTACGTGTCCGCTTATCCTCCGATCCGGTTGTCGTAACGATTAACGATTCCTACTGTCGTATGTATGCGGCCGGCCTAAATGTTGATGGTTCAAAAGTACCTACTTGCGCAAGTTTACTTGAACAAAAATATTCTGATTTGATCTGATTAATATATAAAATCCTTGAGCGACAAAGAATATTAGTTTAATGACTCATTCTTCAATACTCATAAAATTTTGATCTTGTATAAAAAATCAACGGATCTTCTGCTTTCGCACGAACTTCTTGCGACATTGGAAATGAACCTAACGGAATAAATTAAACGCACATATTTTGGATAAATATTAAGGATTCGAAAAAAAAAAAATAACACAACTGTATCTGAATAAGCTTAAAACTTCGAAATATAACATTCTGTACGACATTTCGATCGAACAAACGGAATTAGTACGAAATGTAACACCGACGCATATGCGACTTCTAACTAAGGGCACCCTTAACCACTACTACCGGTTGTCCGATTCTAACAATTTTAGTCTCAATCGATCCCCCGTTTAATTACGCCGAGCCGTTTTTTTAATTTTTTTCTTATTCGGACCTAGTTCTTGAGATATCGTGCTCCCAAAATGAAAATCGGGGGGAAAAATGTTGATTTTTTCGTTTTTTGCTGATATTTTTTTTGTTTTTGAACTTTTTCCAAATTGTCTTTCGCCATCTTGTAGAGCTCGCCAAACTGCGTCTTTTGACGCCACGTTCATTCCGATATCTCAAAAACTCTTTATGCAATCTACCTGTCTCACAAAACTCCCAAATGACCCCCTATACTCCAACGAAATGAAAGTTTTTTGAACTTTTTCCAATGACAAAATTAAGAATATAAATAGATTACATTATAAAGTACCTCAATTATTGTTACCTCATAATCACCAATAACGATTATGGTAATATCCAGTTAGCTTCATTGAAAGTTCTTTACTTGTTTTATGGGCCCGAAAAGGATTCGAAAAGCTTTATTGCCTGTGTATTAAATGGACCGACAACCGACTTATGGACGAACTTTGCCCTCAACTCAACTGCTATTTTTACTTTGTTTGATTAACAAATATTCTAAATAACTTACTTTACTTACTTACGTTTCATTATAAATATATAGTAACTAAATATTAAAAATATTATTTTTCTTTCAGGTATAACACGGAGCTTATGTACCCTGGATTCTACAAATTCCGAGAGCTTTTTCAACCGTACGAAAAATATGTCAGTGAGCAAAGCAAAGCGCTGGATTACTTACGATCACTCAACACAAATACCGACTTTATGGCATACTTGACTTGGTGTCATAGTCATAAGACGTGCAATCGGTAAGATGGTTGATTAATTAAGTTTTTTTTTACTTTATACACAAAAATTTACACATATTCAAAATGTTTATTTACGTCTAGTCTATTATGTGATAGTCTGATCTACATTACTTTTCTAGTTACTTTTGTGCTCCTCAAATTAACAGATTTATTATATACCATAGATTATACGCAGATACATCATTTTAATTTATTGAATATAAAAAAAAAAATCTTTATAATCGGTTAAATAATATTTATTTATTTTTTAATTTAGGGTTGAACAATTTAATTATTCGATAGCAATAAATTTAACTAAAAAATATTCCTTACACAGACATCACTATACTGCAATTTTTATGATATAGTACAATTTACAATACTATTCCATTCATCACTAGTGTTTGATCGTGTGAATAGGCATACTTTTTCACCTACATACTGTGACACGGCAATAACAGATAGTTCCGCCAAATAAATTGCTCGAAGTGAGGTCGTGCCGTATGATTTGTAAACACTAACCCGAATACTCAGTCACTGTCAAGTCACCCCCGTCGAAGCATATGTAAGATATAAATGCAATGACATCGCACGAATTGCGACGAAAGTCCACTCACGCAACCATATGCGTCACTATTAAAGTGCGGTCAAGCATCTTCAGCAACGGGATCCGTAAGATTGTTGTCCACAGATCGTGCTTTTGAGCTGCTAAGTAATTAATGCTTGGATGTTAATATTAATACGTATACAATAATTTTTTTTGTAAACTGTGTTATATCACTAATTGGAAGAAGTGACTAATTTACTGGGTTTCTGACCAATTCTATTAGTATCAATTTATCTCTGACGATTTGAATGTGTTTGTACAGGCCTAGTTCTTAAATATAATATTAAGTTATTGTCATTACATTACAAACAATACGTAACGCTGAACTGCTTGTGAACTATACGTAATAATGCATAATGGTATTTATTGCATCATAAACTTTACACTAGTATGATCGTATACTTCATAATTTTTCTATTTAACTAAACAAAACTAAAAAGATAAAATATCTCATTCTGAAGAAAACATTAACACGGTCTTCAAAGAAATGGAGATTAGCGTGAATGGAGAAAATAACAAGTTAACAACCCTAAACTGAAAACTCCGGAATTTACGTGACCGTAATAACTTGTCCATTATTTATACTTTGTCTTTAGTAATACGCATCGGTAGGGTTCGGTCGTCGTTTACAACGCAAACCCGTGAAATTGTGATTCACCGCAAGAATGAGAGTGTGTAAGGCGTCACAAAACTCCATTCGCCCCTGTCAAAAACAATCGAGTCAAGAGAGTGTCCCCAATAACCGTCGTAGTGGATATTGGAACGTGACTGAAATACTGGCAGATTCTTTTGTAATAATATCGATTCCTTATCAATTTTTCAATATCTGGGAATGCATTTATTTTTAAGGTTACTCGTATTAAAATATTTAAAAAAAAGCTTAGGGGGGTAATTCACTGTCTGCGTGTCTGTCTAATGTGACATAGCATTCCACCGAGTTAACCAACGATCTGATTCAATAGAAGAAGCATGAAATTCACATTTTTGTAAAAAAGTATATGTATTTATTTATTTCTTTACTTCTCTATAAAATAAGGGAATATAATAGGGAAATATAAAAAATTGCTAATAAGTTACAGTTATAATAGATCGCAGTGGATGGATCAAGAACCCATATTCATTCTCCAAAAATAAAAAACTCAGATTCCAGGTAATCGACGCTTATATAGGTAATTTATTAAGTTGTATACCTTTTGCATAGCTCGGTAGAAGAGACAGTTAATTCGTCAAGGTCAAACAACTTTTTATCACGAAAGGCAACATAAAATTGTTACATGATTATATTTTTAGTCGCGGTGGATACGCTGCGCTGCTCTTATTTATGAGTTTCAAATCGTCAAATCCTATTTCGATTCGTACTTGGCATTTTTTTATTTATCATTGACTCTGAACCAATAGAAACAATAAATTAATGAAACAGCAGTTTCAACACCATGGTGTTACAGTTAGGATATAACTAAACTGTTTTTCTTACGACACCTCTACTTTGAGATTTACTATTACACTAATAGTATGAAAGTTCTTTTTACCGCAAGCCGAGGTGTTGAATATTGATAAACGGAGCTTTTTCGGTTTCGAACATATGAGGTGAATTTGTTAAGTAAATCCAAAATGATTTGAGTTCTTTACAAATGGTATTGATGTTGTACGTATTGTAAACGTATATGTTTTTAATTTGTGATTAATTTATTCTAATAATCAAAATGTGTATAAACACTGGACATTTCACAGACGGTCATCTAGTCCTAATCTAGGCAGAGACCTGTACGCATACTATAAGTACTGCACAACTTATATATAAAGTAAAATGATTACTTATCTGTTGATTTTTACAATACATACTAGTTTAGATATTTAACAACCAGACATGGAACCAATGGACATGTTTATGCACACCAATAGCAATTTATCCCGACCGGGGATAAATGACCCGCGACCTTTGGTTTTGCAGTCAGTGTCGATCGAGTGTTTGATCGACCGGTCAGTTAACCAACCGCACAATCAATTGACTTTTAGCACAAGTCTCAAATAGACTATCGACCGAGGCCGTTTTCTCGTTTTCTGTTATATTATGTCTAGTAACAACATAATATAACAGATTTGAAAACAAGATCCAGTAACATATAAATTAAAAACTTGAGTTTTTTTAGTTATAGAGAAGAAATAAGAACAGTAAAGTAAATCGCTCTTTCTGTTTTGCAAATAATTTTATCAAAAATCGCACATCGCCCGCCTCTTGCCCTAAAGATTCTGTACTGTTAAATAACGTGTGGTAATGTATTTAATGCTACTCAACGCCATGTCGCAAGTAAACGCATGTTAATTTGGAAAATTTCTGTTTTTTTTTTGTACATTACAAGAAATTAAAGATATTTGGATTTTTCCTTTACTTGTGCTATGAAATCTTGATTCTTGCTAAATTTCATAATTTTAAATCAACAGAATTTACCCTATATAGGTTTTAATAATCGATTTTGCAAGTATCAAAATGTGTGACAATTGATTGTGTTAATTTAGACGCTTTTAGTTTTTACACTTCCAAAGGACTTGTACTTAGTACTTGAAATTACTTTCAACTTCGTACCGCTGCTTGTCCCTGAGTAAAAGCGTCTCGTTAGGGAGTGGAAAGGGACATAGAGGCTAAAGGAAAGACGGACAACAGATTGATCCTATAAGTTTACATTTTTTCTCTATGAAACTTAAAAAGGAAATGTCATTTAAAATTTTTTTTTGCTTTAGTCGTTTTATAAATAAAAGAAATATCTTAAAAATACGACAATTTTATTTCATTTGTCGCCAATTCTTTCGTTCCATACTGGTTAATTCTTTTCTTTTATTATTTATACGCATTCAAATGGATTAACTTTTGTGAAAACACAAATACTGATCCGTTCTATACAGCCGTTTTCTTCTTTTGAATTTTATTTTTTCACAGCAACTAGATATACATTATAAATTTTATGTTTTTTAATCACGCCGTAACGAGTAAATCTCGTCATATGACAAAATGTAGAACTTTTAAAGCAACTATAGAAAAACAAAATGCATGAACGAAAATCATTTTTCTGATATTTTCATATAAAATTCTGGGGCTTTTTGTCATTTTTTTTTGTCACAATTTTAATCCATCAATAAAATGGCTGTGATCGAAATTCGATTTTTTATTGTTACAGGTTGCAACTTTCTGACATCTTGGTAAAACCGATGCAGCGTCTTACCAAATACAGCATCATATTGCGCAGGATTATTGCTCATACAGATATCGAACCGGAGAGGACTTCGTTGATTGCTATGGTAAAATACAAATGCCTTTCATTTTATACATATTAATAACAAGGTAAACTCAGTTCCAAAAAATGGTGATAGTGAGCCGCTACTGTACGTGTATGAATGTATTAGTTATAGTTCGTTCTACATCGGTGGTGCGGCGGTTCTGCGTCGTTCTATGGTTCTATACGTAAATAGATAGAGGTAAATCTACTATTGTTATTTATATTCATCATAATCAGCAAGGATGCTAGTAACAGCGATTTTGTTGTAATGTTTATCTCTCATTCTAAAAAATATCAAACACTGGTATTAAAGAAAAAGATTGTGAAAATTAAAATGCAAATTTTAAAGGAAAAACACAATAGTCATTAGACTATTGTGTTTTTAGATTATTATATTAGAGCATAAACAAGCGAATGTACCGGTCTCACTCCTTTTGATATTCGTCTACCAACTTTGCCAGATATGTTTTCAGCGTACGATTGTATCTCTCACCCATTACGTCTGATTGTGAGTGATATGGGGTCATCCGTGTTTTCTTTATAGCTATAGCCAAGACACGGCACGTCTCCTGGAATACTTGAGATGACATTTTTTGGGGCTAGGTCACGACCAGCCAACACCTGCTCCGCGGTTTTGAATATCATTCGTTTTCCTGAACTTCCACGGGCAGAGCTTGTACTTGAGCCATTTGTTCCCGCGACGGTTAGTTGTCTTTTGCCCTTTGCTTTAATTTAGGGCAGTCAACCCGAATGTGCCCGAGCTTCTGACAGTGGAAGCAGCGCGGTGTGGTTCGGTGCCTGGGCGTTAAAGCCGCCGATTGGACAACTTCTCTTACGTATTGTGGGTGAGGCTCCTATCGTACCGCTTCCACTTCTAAAACGTGCGCCAAGGCGTCCCTCAACGTTTTGTGGTGCCCAAGCCTGACGATTGCTCTCATCTTCAGGTCCTTTTTTCTTTCGATGAAAGTTTGCACCAAATTTGTGTCGAAAAAATCAGTGCCTGCCGAAAGATATGCTTTTTTAGATCTTCTCAATTTCCCAAGACCACTGTTGGAGGCTTGACCCATTTGACGACGAACTGACGTTTTAAGGCATTCCACTAAATGGTGTCATCATACGGCGGCACCTTAACTCGAGGGCCGGAGTAGCTGCTTCTCCTAGATGCAACTAGCTTCAAATGCTGCACTTCTTCTTGAAGCGAGTCACAACGGGATGGCCTATCTTCGTACTCGCGGAGATTTTCTTACCTACATTGATTCCAGGTTTACCTGGCACAAATATTCTAGCAGCTTCTCCATGCGCTGTGCCTGCTCTTCCTAGCGACGGGCCTGCTCTTCCTGTAGAAAATTATTTTTTAATTAGTTGTTGAATGGTTCACAGTTGCAATATTCATGTGTAGGCATAATTGTATTATGTTTCTAAATTTGCAAATAATAAATTCCATAAAAGTGAAACAATTTTGTGCCTGATATACTCTTCTAAAATACGTCGATTTGTCAAATATATTAGACTCATTCTAATTAAGTATTAATTGTGTCTTTGGAGTAAATCTGTCTCGTTGCAGTGCTCCATACTGCAAGGAGACTTCAATATTTCTATAATTTCTATAACATACTGTTAGGCAGTTGAGTTTGTACCACTAGTGTACACTTTAACTTAATGCTGTATAAGTTACAATATTAAGTGATTTTATATGTTTCAGGAATCATTTGCGAAGAATTACGTGCTCGATCTGAACAGGTCGATCAGGCAAAAAGAGGAAATCGAGAAAATGGACGCTCTGATTGAAAGCATAGATTCGTATGAAGTCGTGGGTATTGATATTTCCAATAGGAACGGTCATTTTATGTGATAAGTTATATTTGGCTTACAACGAAAACATTATGATTTTTTCTTCATTATCTTAGTTCTCTCTAAATAATATAAATAGTATTATACTTTCTATTTATAAAACTAATTTTCATCCAACAACGTCATACCACATATTTGAAAATTTTACTGTACTTAATGACATCAAGTTTGACTTATTTGACTTAGGTATTACAATTATTTTAAAATTGTCTTAAAATCTAAACTTCGTAGTGTTTATTAACTAGAACCAGAGATATTTAATTTTTTTTTAAATTAAATAGCTTGGTAGTAAAATAGAATAAATTTAAAATAACTATTATTTAAATTAGCACCATTCAACAAGCCGCCATATCACTGTGTACAGCTCGCGCCATGCGTTTTTGTTGGATGAAAGTATCGTTAGAATCATCTTTTGAATAAAATAGAAGTATTTTGAACCACTTTTTATTTTCGTCCTCGGTTTATGAAATATTCAGCTTCTTCTGTATCCTTCCTAACATTTCGCGTAAAATCGCGTAAATAGATATTGACAAAAATATCCAATAAGTGGAATAATCGACAAAAAACTGCAAAATAGAAACGAGTCCAAGGACAAACGATGTCAGCTTAAAAAAGCGATATATTTTATCGATATTATGAAATACTTATTAAGGACAAGTGAAAGAAAAAGAAAAAAACAGTACATATTTCAATAATAGCATTTGTGATAATTTTCGTAGTAAGTTTGTACTATACGAATTTACCAAGAAAATTATCCTGACTATCAAGGCGTAACTAGTTCGCGAGTCAGGTACAATAGAAATAATTCCGTTTCAAAAATTTTTGTTGTTAGAATAACTACGGGACCCTAATTTAAATGTAGCTCAATATGCTTTTGACCGTGTAATTAGTACCCATCGTTAGGTTGTCGCTTACGTTTGCTACAAGACTGACGTCACATCATGGCGAATAGCATTTTGTGACATATCGTTCACAGACTCAAAATATGTAATTTTAAAACATAAGCATTAAATAAAAACAGTGTTATGAAATTAAAGTGAATATAAACCGGATATTAAATTAAAAAATATTTCTGATTTCTTATTCGAATAATTACCGTAACATTTAATTATTTACTCCACTTCAGATTTATTTTACGAAAATGACATAAATTTCAAGGAATTTAGAATATTTTCCAACAAGAAAAATAGTTACAATGCTGTAAAATTAAACACGATATGTAAAAAATCTCGAGCGAAACTACTATTTAAGGGTCAGGCGGGCCTCAGAAAAATATCATACACGACAATGCGGCGGGAGTTAAGAGGGGAGCGTTCGGCTCGCTAGACGCTATCTTTGCTTCTGTTTCGCGAGCCATTATAGCATGATCCGTAGACCTAATAATAAGTTAGAGGCGGCGGCACATATCTAATATTTAATAATTAATTCAATGATCATTGTTATTGTTTCATGCCAACAAAAGAATAATTGTTTATATGAATTTCGAACACTTAATTAAAATTTGATTAGAAACATTTACTTGTCTTTTTGGTTCTAATACATATTTCCAAACCAGTGATAATTCAGTAATTTTTTTCGAAGATATTACGGAACATACAATGTTTGTGTGTACTTAAATTTCTCTATAATTTGTAAAGTGTAAAGTACAGAAAACTGTTCTGAATAACAAACAAACAAACGTTATTATATTAAAATGAACGCAGTTGTTATTCAAAATATTGTGTGCTATGTTTTTCAAAGCGCATCTACAAACTTACGTCAGAATAACGGCAGTAAATTCTCAATGAAATTTATTTACTGCTGTAAATTTGTCGCATCTAAACTATTATAGCATCTACTTTCGTAACGTACCTGTTGTCTTTCTACTTTACACTATAAGACATCATCAAGAAAATAATAATACGGCGTAATTCCCACTGAATCTAAACCTAAATCGCCCTGAGCGAAACTGAGCTGCAAGCGTATTTCGGTCGCAGAGGCACTATTTCATTTATATGTTTTTTTTTTTAATTTTGATGATAACCACTTGATACTACTAAATTCACTAGAAAATCGTAACATCTTATGAAAAAAAAAATGAAAAATATTTATAAGAGTTATGGCAAGATATCAGCATTGAAAGACGAGAAGAAAAACTTTTTTTAATATGATAACATTTGTTTTTCTTAACAAAACTACTAATTTCATTGCAGAAAGAATGAAAGAACAACATATATTTTGTTCAGATTTTTTTATCCCAATACTTTTGAGTTAGCAGCTTTTAAAGTCGAGGACCTGACAACGGTCTCAGCCTTAACGACACCAAATTGATCCAAACACAATTTTTCACAGAGATCCATAAAAATTCTTCATTACTTAAGTATATTGTACTCTCACTCATTCTGTCTTTACCGTTAAACGAATGAGTATGGATAACGTTTTATTTCTATTATATTTATGTATTTTAATTTTAAACGTTTTTAAATTCAACAGGATTTCAAAGACGACGAGATGGATCGCCTATTTCGTTGCTATGCGAACATAAATTTAAAAGCACCGATGGTAGGTTGTCTTCCCAACCACAGTCGGAGTCTAGTTTTCCAAGGGGATCTCCGTTTCAGGGACAACCAGAAAGAAACTAGGGTATGTAAATACGCTTATGGGACCGTATACACCCTAGCGAACGCTATTGTGTTCTAGAACTTAATGCGTTGCGACTTTTTTTCCTATCTCATCTGTGTTAATACGATAAATTTACTTTGTTACTTAATACATAATTTTAGTTTTAATATCATAATATTTTTATTGCAGATTGATGTGCGGGCGATTCTACTTACCGATATGCTGCTAATTTGTAAAAAACTATCTCCAAAAACGAGCTCTTATCCTTATAAACTAATTAGGTAAGGAATAAAGTTTTGAAAATTTTTATACATTACCGATACCTGACAATTTTTTTTAAAGATGTTTGCTGGCGATTTTTGTCGATTCTTGTATAGCTATGCGACATGTTTGAATTTATTATCATTATGAATGGATCACTTATTAAATTTTATTGATGTTTGTACAAGTGTTCTTATAAAATTGTCATTAGCCACGGTCGATTTCAACATATATATAAAGCGAACTATAAATATATAAATTTGAATTCACTTCACCTTTATATCGTATCACGGCGTATAAGCGATGAAAATAGAATTTGCACTTATTCCTGTCTTTCTAGGCCCAAATACATGGTAGATAAAATGGTGCAGTTTCCTCAATATAAACAGGGAAGAAAAGAAATCGCTAGTATAATATTTGTGATGATTGACGAAGTTGGCACGGCCTATCACTGCTTTGCTCTATCCGAACCTTCGAAAGACTCCAACCCACAAACAATGAAGGTAATACTGGCTTCAATACATTAATAATAATATCTGGGACATCTCACATAGCGCTATCTAGTCCCAAAGTAACCAAGTATTGTGCTTGTATTATAGGGTACTAGACAACTGATACACGTACTTAAATATTCGTTTTTATATATATTTACATATATAATATATACATATACATATTTTTACACCCAGACACGAAACATGCAGAAAACTGTAGTACACTGCCAAATTATTTGCCTTTGTATAACATCCCGTACAAATAATATTCTATATTTGAAGAACATATCTAGGCACGATATTTATATAAAGCGAGATAAAATATCTAGAACGATAAAGTTTCTCCACGGTAACATTTTACTTAATTACACTATCAAAATTAAATCTCCTCACCTGGCATCAGATCATATTATAATCATAACATATATTGTTTCTAAACGAATTTGGAGAAATAAATGATTCTACGTATACAGGGTGAAATTTTAATGACCATCCAAAAAATTCTAGATGTTGGGTATCACCAATAGACCTCATTGCGTAAATAATAAATATAGGTAACATTACATAATAAATGATTTTATCTACAGTGTTATTTTATAACGTTTGATTGCCTTCTTTTTCACGACGCGCCCGAGAGCGTGCAGCGGCCTTGAATGGTGACTAGAGTTATTGGTTTTTTCGGGAAAGGTTCGTGTAGACATATCTCAATATTTTTCTATTGAACGATACTAAAAGGAAACAAGACAGCCATCGGTTTTTTACTAGAGATCATTATATTAAAATTGGGATGGTTGTTAAAATTTCATTTTGTACAGTGAAACAAACACTAAAGCATAAGAGTTAACTCCCACTTGTTTCTAGTTAAAAGCACACTTACGTATACCGTATCAGCCCATTATGCCCAACTGCAGAGGCTTAGACCTCCACTCTGGACGAGGGTGCTTGGAGTTTAATCCACCGCGCTGCTTCAGTGCGGGTTGATGGATTTACATACTCGTAATTATTACGGATCCGACGCGATAATTACGAGTATGTACTTAAATCAGAAACAACTCATTGGTACTTACATGTCAGTTTCTGGGATTGGAACTACGACCTTCTAAAGAAGAAACGGGCTAGCCACCTCTCGGCTATTACAACACAATTGCCAGTGTGAAATAAGCTCCAATCATCCACATCCCGGGGGGAGGTCTAAGCCTGTGCCTGTAGTGGTACATAATGGTCTGATATGGCATACTTAAGTAAACATACGCAAAGTTAAATTTCACATTTTCTAATAATTGAATTAGTTGTTGTAAAATTATTTATATGTTTAAAGCATAATCTCGTTACAGATCTGGGAACAAAAAATACGAGAAGCGAAAATGTCATATGAACTAGGTGTGTGGTTCGCAAAGAACCCTTCAAGGGACTTGTCTGAATTAGACTTAGACACTTCATCCGATTACGCAATACGCCCTGTAAGTAATACTTCATGATAATGTTTAAATGTGCTTTGGAGTTCTTGACCGCCTCTCAGTTCTAGAATTAATACAGGTACAAGTCAAACACTGTTTTCAGGGTTCCGTAGCGAAACAGCGAAAAACAGAACTCTTATACTCGTAGTTCCCTCAAGTCCGTCTGTCCGTCCGTATGTCACAAACTTATATCTCCGCAATCATTCCACTGATTCTAATGGAATTTAACAGGCAGATGCGTTAAATGAACTACCTGGACCCCTATACAATTCTGTAGCGGAATTATGAAAACTAAATTAATTAGGAGTTGCTCTCCAGACATTGTGCTTAGTGAGGAAACATTTTTTTTACGCACATCGTGTGGATTATCGTTGAACATATCTTTGAAAATGTAATAAAGATTTTCAATTTAGTTTTTATGTAGGTGAATAATCCGAGAGATATAAACTTAATTCAATGACAATATGTGTGTATCCCTTTTAATTTTTCAACAGCGTACATAAAAAAACACCTATAAATTTTTATTTTTTTTTTCATCAAAAATATTTTTAAAGAGAACATCTTTGCAAATTATTTAAACATTCAATTTCCAGTTACCAAACAAACTTAATTTCGCGGTTTTTTAAACAAAATTTGATTCAAAAAAGGTACTCCAAGCGTATGATATTATTAAAACACTATAAAATCTTCAGTTTATAGTGGGGCAAAGGCAATAAATACATAATTCAATAAAACGTAAATTAAAATAATAAATTTACGTTTTTTTTGAATCATATACCAATTTCATGATGGAAAATACTTTTGTATTCGAATTCGATGTTCTGCTATATATTATTCAGGTTGATGCAGTCCAGTAACAAATCTATATCATATATTCCAATGTAAAACGCATTTGTATACCGTTATTTTAATACCATAGATATTATTAGTTTCAAAAGAGCCAGATATGGCACTAGCGTGCTGAAACTAAGGAGCTAAAATTAAGATAAAATGTTGTAATTTTATTTCATCTTCTATCAGCCATTCTTTCCAATCTATTTTAATCAAGCGTATTTGAAGCAGAAATTCAATACAGATAGCTATCTCTTTCTATAGCATACGTTCCACGTTATCTATTAATCTCAGTTTTATAATTTATGTAGACAATTATGTACCGGTGTCTAAATAACCATCTAAACCATCATTGTTTAATACCCAAAATATTAATGCAATTTTACATTTGACCTCCTTGTCACGAGTGTGAGGTGACGAAACTGATTACAATCTGATGTCCTTCTAAGTTCATAAATCATAAAAACTTCGAATTTTCAAAAAATTTGTTCAAAATCAATACATTCGTGATAAATTATTGAGGTCGCCAAACAACTTATTCAATTAAAGCACAACTCATTTGTTTAAATCCCGCAGTTTTGGAAGTCAGTCAGTTCCTTTTATCAAGGGTCACGGCAGTGGCTCTGCCAAGTTAAGCGAACGGCTACCACCGGGGACCTTTATCTAGGAGTAAATAGAGGCACTTTCGAACTATCTATATCTCAGTTACAAATGCAAACAAAGCCTGAACGTTACATTAGTAGAGATTGTACTTTACCTACTAAACTAAATTGGTGAAATACTGGTTTCTAATGAACATAGTTAAGAAAGCACCTGCCATCAATGTTTCGCTATTTGTCATCGATTATTAAAATTCTAAAATACGGAAAGGTACCCATATGACCCGTGACCCGGTGACCCGTTCAGAGGGGAAAGGGGATCACCAAAATACCACACTTGGTCACAGGGAGGGGGAGGGGTATGCCCTAAGGGTCTTTGTCATATAGTCAATATCCTCTAGGATAAAAATTGTGAATAAAAGACTTGTTTTAGTAAATTAAGTTCCTGTTGGAATATGTTTTTACACATATATTTTTTAATTGTAAGTATGCATGTACTCTTGGTGTCACATGGCAAGAACTGTGTTAATAAAGACAAATATGAGCCAAATAATATAATTTATATTTTCTGTTTGCATAAAATGATTTAAAACCATATTCATGAATTACTACGTGAAAAATACGAAGGGGGAAGGGTTCTTGGTATATACTGCAGGTGATCATCGCAGGGAGCGAGGGGGTGAAAAATTGTAAAAAAAAATGGGTCACGTATAGTATGGGTACGTTTCCATACTACGTGACTCAAAACTACAAACTTGAATTTTGGAATATGTATATAGTTAGTATTATAAGGAGAAAAGAAAGGATAAAATCCAAACTCGAGAAGTTTTTGGAGTGAGAATTGTGTCCTACACACACCTTTGATTATAAAAGTTTTCACGGTTTAAGTGTATGATAGATGTATTTCTCCTCATAGCAATGCGGTTTCAAACTTCGACTCATTTTAATGTATTTCTCATCAAACGGCTTTTTATTACCTATGAACTTATTAACTTACCGCGATTGGGCTCAGGCCTACTTACATTCTTTAAAAGTCAATTAAAAACTCTGATGAAAGAAATGCGAATAAAATGATATAAAAAGTTGATTCTCTAAAAATTGAGAAATAATAATATACCTACAAGCATATATATTTAACAAACTAGCGACGCGCCCCAGCTTCGCACGGGTAGCAGAGCTTAAATGCTTACATTTTTTTGGTAGTAATGTCTTAACAGCTTGTCACATCGAGCATGTGGATTGTATTTAATTAAATTTAAATGTAACATATGCTCATCTTTATTAATTACACTAAGCGAGTCGTATCGGTGTGGGACCACTCGAATTATTTTGTTGCGCGATTATTTTTGATGAAAAGGGAAATTATGATGTGCATGAGATTTTTAAGCCAACTGACATTAAGGATTAATATCGTATCCGTGTAAATAGCTTTCCAACTACCACATTATTTATTAAATTTTTTTTTAATATTAAAAAAGGAATAAGAAGCTATCCTTGAAAGATAGATATTTATACCCTCTTTTTGGACTTTTCATTGGACCTATAAAAAAGGATACTTTTTTTCAATAACCTGTTTTATTATATCTCATAGGGATTAGGCAGCGCTTTCGATGAAAGCTCCCAGTCGGCTTGATTTATCCAACATCTTCACAATCATCGTCATATTTCTAGCAAGTTACATTTAAAAAAATATGAATTATACATATACACCTTTTTCTTCTTGAAACGCTCCGTCTATTGGTTACAAGTGTGATAACCGTGTGAAAATGCGCTTGGTAGTTTTTGAATCTATTGCATTCAGACAGACAGACAGATAGACAGACGCGGCGGAAGGACTTTGTTCTATAATATGTAGTGATATTGATATTTTTATCTCACCAACCTAAAACGATGAATTTAAAATTTTGAATAACCGTATACTGCATAGAAAAGTTTCACTTATCATTCATTCAATTTGTCATTATAGTGACGCACAACGTTTAACTTAGGTATTACACACTAAACGCATTTGGGTTAGATTCAAGGTCACGATTCATTTGAATGACAGAGGCAATCGATTGATAATGATTGATGGCAAGTTAATAGTTTGATTAAATTCTTTAATTTAATTGTTTTAATATTGTGCCGTAAAAATAATTTAATATAATTTTTTTTTAATGTTCTTCAATGTTTGTGTTTTTGTAGATTTTAGTTTCAAATCTTGAACTCAGTAGATAACATAAAATATCATCATACCTACTGGAAGATACATTCAAAAAAATCTACCATTTAGAATTAAATTGCATGCTACTTCACCAAAAACAGAAACAATTACGGCCTTAATGTGAAGAGTCTTCAAATAAATGATGATGTAATAAAACTGACTTGATAAACTTCAATAAGTAGTTGCCCCCGAAGCCACAGGAAAGCAGCTCGCGGCGAGATGGTTATGAAAAAAGTTGGTAGTTCGATTAATCATTTTAGTACACTGCGGTTAAACTTTTCCGTCAGTCAAACGTGAGTTTGTTATATTATTATGAACATTAAGTTAATTGACAAAATCTTTTATAATGTAACTTAACGTTCAATGCACTCATACGAGTTATAAAGCTTCACCGAAATTCAATCAATAAATACAGTTCTAATAAACTAAAATTCTAGGTGATTATTATCAATACGAGTATGTATCACAGAAATAGCATGGCAACAAAAAGATACTTCTTTTTCTTCTTAGTTAATGGCGTTTTCTGCTTATAGCAATTTCGCCATAAAAAAAAGATACAAAAAGTTATAAAATATTCATGAAATGAAAATTGAAACAGAAAATGATAGCAGGAGCTATTGGCTTATTATTATCGCTTTATTTGAAAGAAACAAAGTTAGTTTAGTTAGCTAATCGCAGAAAATAGCATTGTCGTTTTCCATGTTTAAATATAAGGTGAAGCAAGCGACGAGGTTCAAAAAATTTATATGGGTTTTCTGATGTGATCTTTACCACGAATCAAGAATATTGTTGTAGAAAGTTGTTGGTCCTAACATCTAGTGTTTTTTTCCAATATTTCAGCAAGTTTCCGAATTTAAGGCGCTGGTAACTGTAAATATTTCTGTTTTTAATGAAAAACAAAAAAAAAACACAATAGCCACGTAACACGAAAAAAATATGCTATTATCGGCAGTATTTTTAAAACCTTGGCGTTCCTAAAACACATTTTACAAATGTTTGCGCGATTTAATAAATCACAAATTCAGGGGTAAAAACTTGTAAAACGTGGTTTAAAAACTGCCAAAATTTTAAAGTACAATTTCAAAAATTATATCTTTATTACATTTTATAGTAACTTGCTTAAATTAAGGTAATTTGCATATTATACACCGCAGAAAAAATTCCCCGATATATATTTTTTAATTAAGCATCTATATTTTACCCTAGAAATTTGTTTCCGTATTTTTTTAAGTTAACTCAACGGCATACAAACAAGTTAATAAGTGCGTTTTTTTTCACTCGTATCCAAATCGACTGTATGATAAGTGAAGCGCGGTGCTAATCATTGCTTAAGGTTTTACTCAGTTGTCAACGTCTTAATAGGTAAAACCAAAATTTGCCGTAAGTGATACGTAAAGTGCATGCAAAAATACAAAACGTAATTTCACGTAATTTTATTGTTGAGGCTCGCATGTTTACGGTTTCACTCCGTCAAGGTGATTTAATAGGTCTTTTTTATGACCGTGGGCACCACATAGTGGACAACTGCAATAGAATAAAATGTAAGGAAGTTTAAAAATAAAAGAAGTAGAAACCGGCCAAGAGTTAGTCGGAATCGCCTGGGGCGGGTTCTGTACCAGGTATTTAAGTTATCGCATCACCTAAATATTTTTTTTTAAATCAGATCCAAATTTCTTTGTATGAGAAGGCTATTATTATAATAACCATTACACCGCTAGACCTTATAAGTCGTCGACGAATTTAAGCAACTCATTTTATACTCATTTCCTCGTAATGTACATTTTCCATTTCCTCAGGACTTCAAAGATTATAGCTTTAATTTAAATTTTTCTGTGAAACATGAGTAACACCTAAATCATATAGTTTTTCTAAATTTTATGCTGAGTAGTTCGGAGGTAAGGGCGGATATCGAAATATTTACGTATATTTTCTTCAATATCTATTAAATAATCTTATATTTTAGGGTCACGTGATGCAATAACCTTTCTTTTAACGTTATAATTCCCCCCCACCCCTCAAAAAAAAGAAAATAAAAAAATGTGTTATCTTTTAGGTTTTCCTATAAACTATGATTAAGATTAATCCGTTTATTTTTTTCAAAATATTAAACTCGGCATTTTCGCAGATAAGGGACAAAATATGCTTCATTTTCGTATTTTTTCTTTAATAACATTTAAACTATGTATTTAAAACTTATTATTCAAATTTTGTATTCATCATAACAAGTCCTTTTATACGTATCTGATATATCTCAATGCACCAAACAGTTTTACTTTAAATTTTATATTTTGCTTAAAAAATTACCACCAAAATAAGAATTCATTTATAGTTTAGGCTTGTAAACTACGAATGAGGGCCTATATTCACTATTTTTTTAATATTGTAGTTTCAGTAGTTTCGAAGTTATGAGGAAGAATGTACGATTTTCGTTCCTTAATCTATTTTATACACGTACTAAGCATTTGAAATGTTTAAAAAAATAAATATATGTATTTTTCCTGACCAGTTCGTTTATTTGATGTCAGTTGAAGCACAAGACAAAAAAAAACTAATTTATATAATTTGCCCCTAAAATTAGAATTCTTTCTTGTAATCTTGTGTTTACTATGGTTGTCTAATTGATACGAAGGAGTCGAATTCAATTTTAGCAAAAATTTGGGTGAGATTTAAAAAGAGCTTAATGCTTACTACGATGATTCATCGTACTGAACCCTCTCCACCCGATTCTTATTTCCACTTGATCTTTTTTTTAAGAAAAGGAGAGACTGTTTTATATGTATATCATCTGAAAAACAGTAGAAGATATACCTACCTTTGACATAAATACTTTATTCTATTTACTTAAAAGAACTTACCCTGACGGTCAACGTTGAGCGGAAATATATTAGATGAACTTTAGAAAGTAAGTTTTTTTTTGAGGTACCCACCCCCTATTTTTTTTTATTGGTTTGCTTACCTCGAAAAGGGCAAAACAGAATGAATTTTCTCGTTTAGAAATCTGTCATTTTTTATTTAGATTGTTATTTAAGTTTTTTGTCGAAGGTTATTCGACGTCTTGTCTTGGAGGGGGCAAGGTAGGCGATAGAAAAGTGTACGGGAGTTACGTCATTTCTAATATTAAAACAGTGAAAACTTGTACTGCCTAATAGTATTTTGGTTGGAGTGTTTATTTTTAAGTATTTTTTTTTCAATTCAAACTCTAGAAATAAAGAATGACAACTTGTACGGGAGTTAACTATATTCTGAAGTTAAAACCATAAAAATTTTTGCTACGTAAAAGTATTTACTCCGAAATATTAAAGAATATTTAGTATTTCAATTGAATGTATTATATTTTCTTTAATTTCTCAATAACACACTGTCTCTTGAAAACCTTCTACTTCAGCACAATGTGAAAGGAGTAAAAAGAGGGGTCCCTTGGTCCATTGTCTTAGCTTAAAGCGAGACCTTTCGCCCGTCCTATATTTTCACAAATCATATACATAATTTATATTTACAAATTGTATATAATTTTCAAATATGTGTATTTTTCTTAGCGAACTCCGTTTCCCTTATTTTATTTATAACACTGTCCTAATTGTTTTCAATCAAAACTAAGAAGACTATGACATTCGAGTATTGACGAAAAATCGATTGGCACCCGTCGATCAAATAGGACTGACACGTTCGGACTCAACGATGGAACATTATTAGTGTTGGTCTTTTACTGTTTTTGACTAGGCTGTTTTCGGTTGAAAAAATCTTTCGTTAGTTAATATATACTTGAAATTTGATTGGTAATTAAATATGAGTTTACACTTCTTATAATTACTTTTGCATATGTTATTTTTGTTTCTGTCAGGGTACGAAGCAAAACTCTGAAGATATGAGTATTGAACGTGAGGCAAGAGAACGAGTGGCGGCGATGTTGCATCGAAGTATGGGCGTATCCACCGACTATGACTTGTCACAAGCCTCCATGACTACCGACTCGTTTGATGGTAATCTTTTACAGTGTTCGTATAAAAATAATCATAATAAAAAGTTAATAACACCTGGTACATCTCACGCACGGCCATCTAGTCCCAAACTAGACTGAGCTTGTATTAGGTGTACTAGACATCTGAAATACACACTTAATGTGTAAATAAACGTACATTACATTTTACACCCTGATACGGAACAAATGGACATTTTCATGTACTGACTAGAAGCGTCATTACACATCTCTCTCTCTCTCTCTCTCTCCTGCCCTCATCCCACTCTAGGCGGGGTCGGCCCAACATGTTTTTTTCTTCCACTCCTCTGTGTCACTCGTCAGTTCATCACTCACTCCTTTCGCTATCCTTCTTCACACAATCTATCCATCTCTTCCTCGGTCTTCCCCTCCTTCTACGTCCTTCCACATTCATACTTAACATTCTTCTGCCTACATACTCGTCATCCCTGCGCATAACATGACCATACCATCCAAGCCTATTGCTCCGCAGTCTCTCTGTCATTAAACATACGAAATTTAATTTATTGTCGTAATGCCGTCTCCATGTTGTACACCTATTTCTTTAATTATATTTCACAAAGGCGAGGCGTCTGCAGCGAGCGGAATGAGGACCCCTGGCATGCCTGGTTTGAGGCATCCTATGCACCGCAACTCCACAGGTGGCAGTTCACGTAATTCAAGACTTTCGAGCTTCCACCAGTCTACAAGGTGAATAAAACATAAAATTATTGTTATTTATGTTTTTGTTATAAGTGTACAGATAGAAAAATGAACACTTGCATTATGGCTGTGATTGGTTTGCATTTCAGGGGGCGCAAAAGTGTCTCTATTAACGCTGAATTTCGTCACGAGCGTAACTAAAATGCATGTTCTTTTATTTAACATAAACTTTAGAAACAACATTAAGGCAAAAGAGAGAATCGTAATCAGTGTCGTTCAACCAAAGAAACGGCTTTCAGCTATCGTGAAATTATGAAAAAAATATTCAGAATAGCACCCTGAAGTGATGTTTTCAATGCACAAAATTCTCCTGTGTCATGCTGGAGTTTGAATTATAATTATGAGTTTCAATAAAAAGTTTACGTGACAAATACGTCATAATAAAGTTTTGAGTGTAATATATTAAAGAAAAAACTGTTCGTAGAAAAGAATCTTTTAATACTGGTTATAATCTCAATGAATGATGCTAATTAAAATTTTGACTCTACCACTAATAATTGAGTGATTTTACAATACGATTTTATAAAATAAAATAAAAATCTGTTTATTTTCAAGTAGAGCACTTTGCTGTTATTTTGAACGTCTTATACGAGTTCGAATGACTTGCAAGACCTCAAGCGCAGAACTGAAGTATATGAAATAAATTTCGCAATAATATAAAACGTATTAGAAATAGATATTCAACTTTAGTGTTAGCTGACTCAACGTTTTGGTAAAGTAGCATGATAATGTATAACTTTGTTTGCTCTCGCCCAAGACTATTGGAAACGTTTCAATCAAATCTGAACGATACTTGGATAAATAATGATACCACAAATAGATAACGCTGTTGCGGTTTATACAGCTTCATATTACGTAATACGTGAAAGAAATTTTCGACTGCGTTTTTGATTATATAAGGGTATTGACAGCTTATACTTAAGTCCAAACCAGTGATCCCAATGTCGCAACATTTTCGAATCATTTTTCACCGTCAATTATTTTTATTGGAAAACAATATTTCTGCTAGCTCAGTACACGTGACAACGTACGGCCTAAATACTTTGGACTATCGTATGACACCAAACGTTTTCTGATTGGCCAAAATTCAAAACACAATACGTATAAAATACCTAGCAACAATATGAATTGTTACCAATAGAAATACCACCGCACCGCACTCAGGTACGCAAGTCCTTGTCCAGACTTGTGTTATATAATACTGTAGATAATTTTTGTATAAAGTATTATTAAATTTATTTTGTTAGTAAATTCATTTCTGTTTTACTACAACATCTACTGGTCGGCGAGGCGCGGCTGAGGACACGACAACTTTCCTTTCTTTCTACAAGTACAAAAGTCAGACAGATGTCAACTTTCATAGGAAGTACAACCCCATTTCTTTTTTACCATATAATTATGACGTATGCCAACACGAAAACAATGTTAAATAATAGATTTTCATGTGCCGGCTGTAATATTAATATTAGACGATTTGTTTATTTCCAGCGCGGCATCTCACGATGAACCTCAAGCCGGACCAAGCAAATACACGTATCGCTGTGGGAGTTCAGTCGAACATCTAATTCCGCCTAAGAATCCAGAAGATGGTAAATAATATACGAGTCTGTGAAACGAAAATTTGATATTTGTTTCCGTTCAAACATAATGCTATTATAGGGATAGTTTTACGAACTTTATCTGTATTGACATTTATAAATCCGTTTAAATAGGCGTTAGCCTAACTTGTATCTGGTAATTGTATTAGTTTACTAGGTTACATTTATACGTATTAAAAGTAATCTATCGTTGCTTCTGTAAACTCAGTATATAGTTAATCATTATGAGTTTAAAAATGACATATGAACTTCACCACGCAACTCTAAAATCAACACAGTTAGAAATGTATAATAGTAATTTTTTTTGTTTTCTCCTTTGTCGTGGATAATACAGATTGTTTATTATGATTTTTTTTTAAATTTAAATACCTTTTTAAAACTATACACAAAGTTTAGTTGTGAAAAAAAAAGCTTTTTTTAATTACAATGTTTGTTTTTAATTATTTTCATATAATATATCAGCTATGAAACACGGCCCACTTGTTTGGATTGATAAGGCAATACAATAAATATTTTTCTTATAATATATGGGGAAAATATTTTACACATATCGATATCGATACTATGTGCGTGGCGGATGAACAGCTTTACAACTTTTTCAACTAAGTCTATATTAATCTTGTGAACGAATCGATTTTACAGATGTAACATCTATAACGGTCAACGTACTAAGCGAAAGCGAGTCGGAAACCATAGTTCCAAAACAGGTAGGTAACTATATTCGTACATTTTTTTACTTACTTTTGTAGAATTTTCACGCCTCCACTAATGGAGTACATCCCTTACTCAACACTGAGTTAAGGAATATAAGCACATTACTCTGGTCTCGTTCAAATTGCAGGCTTTAATTGTAAAATGCTTGCAACAAAAAAATATGGCCTAGTGTATTTGGTCCGTTGAGTCATACACACAAGTATGTAAAAGTTGGCCTGTCTTGTATTGCAAGGGTCCATCCAAATATTATATAAGTATAAAACAAAGGCCATGATCTTTCCAAGGGCGGAGTGCTAAACTGCGAGGTCCCCACAGTTCGCTTTACTTTAAATATTTAATATGATTCAAAACTAATACGTGAATTTTAGGTACTAATGCTACAAACGTCTAAGTATTTGTTATATTAATTATATACATTATTTTTTTTAGATGGCCCCTCACAAGTCGGGTTCGAGAAGTCCCACTATAAAACAACATATGTTGAAAGTTCAACCACAAAGCGGCGTTATGGCACTTGTCCACAGTTTACCAGATTTGACTATAGACCCCTCACCTAGACCACCGGATATGTAAGTTTGCACCATGGGGTGTATCATATCACTGCCCTTTTCTCTCGTCATGTGGCGCATGAGCGACGATACTCAGTCGACTACCAGTTTCATACAAAAGTTGGATTTTTTTATAAACATATACCTAAATATGAGATAGTGCCGCAGTGTGCAGCTTTAAAATGAAAAATCGAGGAGTCTGTCGTTTTTTAACAGACAAGAATCGCCGTAAGAAGAGGGAACATAGGAAATCAACAGCTTCGTCTTAACGAAGCTGATTTCATTATATCGTGATAACCTCGTCCTAACCATAACCTTGGTTATGTTCTAGAATTCACGATATAATACGTAAAATTGCTGTAAATTTTAAATTCGATGAGACATGATTAATTACAATCTCTTGATTACCTCTCTTCATATCAGCCTTTTTACCTTTCAGTGATGCTTTCCGCTTACTTAACACGTCTTTTAATTGGGTTATTAATAGCATTGAATACATTATTACCGCAAAAATAAAATATTTTCGCGAAATATAAATATCACAATTTGTAAAGAAGGTATGTTCGCCGAGAGCTTCTTCACTTCATCAGCTCATTTTTTTTACCCCACTGCAGGGGCTTAGGACTCCCCCGGGGGAGGGGGGGCTTGGAGCTTAAATTCACCACGCTGCTCCACTGCGGCTTGGGATTGTAACGACTGCCATCTATTGAAAGCGTCTGGTACCGACTGCTTAACGTGCTCTCCGTGGCATAAAGTCAGTGATAGTTGTGTACTTAAGTCAGAAAAACTCATTGGTACACGTCCGGATTTGAACCATGGCCCTATGGCCTTATAAATTTAACACAGGTTTGTTGCGCCTAGAGCGCTATCTACAAAAGTTTTGTGTGATACTCGTCATTAGAACTGATTTTATAAATAGTACTTTTTGTAAATGAAATTATACTTAACTTTATTATTAAACTTAACATTACATTAATTTAAATGACAAAAGTGACGATCGGGCTTGATTTTGCAATAGGTACCACTTAAGGCCGGCTGTGTACTATGAAACTTATAAAACTTATTTTCATTTGTCCCGTTTTTTACAAGACCACAGTTTGTACATATAATCAGTTAGTAGTAACAGAAACAGACATAGCGAAAATTCCGACTTTATATCGTATATAAACTATTATAATTGGAAATTTTGTGAATTTTACTTTAAAAAATTGTATCAATCATAATATGTATAGTAGGTACTTCTGACATTATTATATTGACATATTTTTAGCTCAAGAACACCATCAACAGCGAGTCCTAGTCCGCAATCAGCATCAGAAAAATTATATCAGTCACATCAGGAGCTTCTCAATAGAAATAGACTCTCAGCTCGTCCACACTCATCACATTTTCTGTCACCGGACCATAGAGGAACAAGTTATCCACCGCCAAGCCCTACCAGGTATATTTACATACTATATACCTACATCTTAAATACTTAGTACATTATTATAAAATTGTTACAAAGGATTATTACGTCCGTCAACATCATCATTTCAACCGCCGGAAGTCTACTTCTGAACATAGGCATCCCCTAGATTTTCACAACTAATGGTCTTGGGACACTTTTAACCAACGGCGACCAGTGATATTTCCCAGGTTGTCACTCCACTTAGTGAGGGGCTGACCCAGCGACCGTCCGGCCGATCATGCTCCTGGGACTTTTGTATAATCTGCCGGAGCGGGTGATTCTAGTCCTTGGTACGAAAGCCTTTTAAGAAACCGGCTTGTATAAATGGCTAAAAAATGGCGAGCCTGTGTGCAAGACTCTTTGTCCTAGCCATCGAAAGAACTTATAAACGTGGCTGAGAAGAGTGACGGGTCTATAGCCTCGGAAAGTTATTGTTCCACTTGTTTTCAAAAGCTCTGTCGTAATTCTGCCGCACCTGGCGGCTTGTCATTTTTTATTTGTTCAAGGGTCATTCTAATCTCGTACAGACTGACATCCAAGATATCCTCTGTGTAGTGTCGGGTCAGCTTGGCTCTGGGATATTAAGCCGTGCTGATAACAGGGTTTTGTGTCATCGTCGTGCATTAACTCTCTATAGAAGGCGACTCTCGATCTCATCGTCTTTCATGACACAATCTCACCTTTAACGGTCTTCGGCTTCATTAGATTTTGTCTATTAGATTTTTTGCGAACATTTTATAGCCCTTGTATTGCTTAAATGCCTCCTGAATACGTTCTGTATCGTGTTGCATGACCTTTAATCATTTTTTATGGCTGTACATCTGTCTATTGATGCGTCTATAATCTGACATGTTTCTTGAAGATTGCAATCTCATTTCTCGTTGTCGCGCCATCAACTTCAGCGCCTCGTCATAAAGTTTTTGCTTTCTACTTTACCGTCTGATCTTGAAAAACGTTGACGCGACCGCATGGGCAGTTGTCACAAATGATTGGTGTCGTCCAAAGTTTTACACTTGAGATTATAAGTATAGATATATGCAGTGTCGGTCGGACCGTATATAGACTTCATTAGACGAAACCTCTTTAGCTTTACGTTTAGATTCAATATGCTCCTTACCATACGATGATCATTGATGTTTTTTAATCTGTTGGTCATTAAGACATCATGGGATATTTTGTTGTCATGATGAAGTCGATCTCATTTTTCGGACCGATCGAAGTCGGACCGTCGGGGCTGATCGCAGTGGTGTACCTCGTACCTTATTTTTACTTAGGGCGACACTACTGCCCGTTCCCCTGAGAACCGGATTGCTCGTATATTATGACACATTTCCCAATTAAGGGTATTTTCCATCTCCACACGGAAAATATGGATGTTTATATATTAAACACAATGTGTAGCAAAATTTATTCCGGTCGACTACGGAAATAATATCTCTGCGGAATATCTATCACACTAAAATAATATTTTTACTTTTTTTTGTCTGTTTACTTGTTTGTACTCTTATAGTTCAACAACCAGTAAATCAATTCTGATGAAACTTTTATTCTAAACTAATGATATCGTGTTTCAACATATAGGGTATCTATCATCACGCTGCTATTTTTATAAGCTGAACAGAAAAGAAAAAAAAAATATTAACTTTTAATTAATTAATAATTAATTAATATTTTATTATGAGGAAAATAGTGATTTACAAACCATAACTTTTAGGTGTACATTTAAATATGTACTATCTACTAAGTATATAAATAAAACAATTTCAGTACGATCCAGCGTCAATAAAATATAGTGTTTAAAAACATGAAATCTGGCAATGACATTACATATAGTTTTTACGTAGACATGTTATTCGTCCTCTTCACGTGGGAATCTCAAAGTAAGGTGTAAGCCTTACTTGATCTCTATGTCTATAGTCAGTCTTACGCAGCCAAAATCGATCTGTCGCCTGTCACGTAGCTTCTCTATTTTTCCTGCAAGTAAGGAAATAATATTACTACTAGAAAAAAGATCAAAAAATAACGTTTCATTCGTAAATATTCATAAATACATATCTATAAAAATAAATAATAAATATTCGTTTTAAAAATATATCTTTTAAAAACAAAATTTATTTTTATATCTACACATTAACCCAATACTCGTATAAGTACATACGAAATTTTGCAAGAGCCGCATGTT
The DNA here is from genome assembly GCA_949709985.1 of Luffia ferchaultella. NCBI lineage: Eukaryota > Metazoa > Arthropoda > Insecta > Lepidoptera > Psychidae > Luffia > Luffia ferchaultella. The sequence continues at coordinate 10,376,064 of OX453243.1, read as the reverse complement.
CTACGTTTTATTGTAGTAACCAGTCTAGGCTGTATTGAAGTAACCAGCCTACCTTAAACTATTTGTAACATCATTGGCATCTAGAGGGACGTTTTATGTGTCCACGTGGGTGGAGCTGTGAGCAAGACCTAGTACAAATACATAATTTCGGATCCGTACATCCGAGATGAAAAAATAGAGCCCCATATAGGATCACTCTGGTGTCTGTTTTTCCTGAATCTACGAGGATGAAATTAGGCACAGACAATGGCCTAAGTCACGGATGAAGGAATGTTCATTTGGAGTAAATTTATAAGATCAAATTAGAAAACAAATAAAAACCTTTTCAAGTTAATTTCGTGCAATGACTTAGTGTGACATGGAAAGTGCTCGTATTAGAAACACTAATATATATATTAAAAAATTTGAAATGCTTATTTTATTATTTTAAAAGCTATTAAATAAAATTGTATATAAAAATTAACAATCGTCTTATTTCCGAAAATGCTTACTGAACCTAAAATTTTGAAAAAAAAAATACAAAATAAAGGGCCTCCATTTTGAGGGCAAAATAGAAAGTTAAATAAAATCTTTTTTGGGGTGCATCATATGTACCTATATTTTATTTTTCTTAAATTAATACAGCACAAATTAAAAAATATTAAAAAACTATACGCAAAATGACCATTCCGCCTTCTTATCTCCGAAACTCTAAAATTTTGTTTAAAAAACAAAATTTGGCGATGACATCGACGATGGCGATGATTATAAATACGGAACTCCCTCTACACGAATCCGGATCGCACTTGATCACTCTTTTTTATTTTTATATACTTTTAGCAGGATTAATATGCAGTTTTTTTATTTTATTTTAAAAAGCGATATGGTTTAACACATCGATGGATTTAACATCATTAACACATATTATTATGTCGTATGGCTTATTAAATTGAATTTTATTTACAGAGCATCACTCAGAAGAGGTTTGGCATTTTCATATTCGACAAAAAATCCACCTTTAGCCAAAATGGGTCATGTGAATAGCCAACATTTACAAGGTGATGCGCCGAGCACCAGTCACTTGCCAAAGGTAAAATATACTATGTTTTCTAACATCATATTCAGTTTGGTCATCTTAACATCCAAGGTCGTATACGAACGGATAGAATTGAAAATTGGTACACATGTTTATTTAGTGTCCTTCTTTTACTTTCCGAAATACGATTTAAGCTCTCAGGACTTTGAAAATTTTCTCGCTATCTTGGAAAATGTACCACTTTGCGGATTGTTACACTTTTTACTATCGACCTCAAAGTAATGAGGTTCTTACCAAGCAAGTAAAATTGTAAATGAAAATCTATACGACGAAAGAACCGTTTAGTAAAAATGTTGGAAATATGGTCTTTTAAAAGAGTGAAATGAATTAAGTCAACTAGAGTGGTCGCCCAGCGTTCGAAATTCGACCGTACCTACTCACTTTTCCGTAACCACCAATAATAATAAATTAATAATAAATAGGCGAGAGTAAGTCGATTCAAACTATATCAAACGATAGACTGCATCAAACTCGTATGATTGACAGTATTTGTAAAGCATATAGGTATATATAGAATTTAGCTTTTGGCATTCCATTTCCATATTAACTTTCCCTTCACCAATTCTCACATTCCTCCGTATACCCGTAATATACGTTAAAAGGGGTACATATTTTTATCTTCACGTGATATTGTATAAATATCAACTCAAATGGTTTGATCCCCTGTTAAAGTACTAGATTTTCCAAAAATGTGAATATGCAGTTTTTGTTTCCTCAAAAATAAAGCTCATGATTTTTTTGAACACTTTGAATTGAATAGTTTAGGATTTGGCCATATAGTCCAATCTCAAAAATTCACTCTGTATATAGATTTTACCTTTCTTCACTCCTACTCCACATAAACTTAAACTATGCCAAATCTCACACTCCTCTGTGCACGTAGTAAGCTTAAAAAGAGGTCTAATAAGCTTTTCCTTCACGTGTTTATATACAGATATAAGTTATGATCGTATAATATAAACTAAAGTTTAACTTATAAAAGTAATAATAATAAAAAGTCTAACTAATAATCGACCTAGAACATTTTAAAAATGTTAACTAACCGTCGTCGTTGTATCGTCGTGCGTGGCTCGTAAATTGCATAGATGACTTTTAGTTATCGTAGCCATGCACGACAATGGTTGATTATACACTTTAAATTTTTTTTATTGTCATTTATAAGAATAAATACATTTATTTATTTCCCTATTCAAAAGACCACCTTTTTAGTATTTTTTCACTTAACGGATTTTTGTCGCGTGGACGACAAAATAAATCGTTAAAATTTGTATTTCGGATTTTGTTGTATTCGGACTTATCAAGTTAGAACTTCTTAGAGGACTGAAATTGCACATAATTATGTAAGGTAGGTTTCATAGTAAAATATTACTTTATTTGCAATTAAAATTAATGCCCGATTATTTTTTCCAGAATGAAAAAGGCGCAATCAATCCTCTATTGGTCGGAAGCAGCATGGAAAAAAAATCATTAAAACAGCTCGGCTCGAGGTAACGTTTTAATATAATGTTATGCGGTCGGAAACTCTTGGTTTCGAGTAGTTTGTTCTAAGGGTGGGATTGGTTGTCACCTCATTTTTTATGCACATATAAAACTATTGATCTGTAAGCACTTGCAGTCGCATAAATAGTTGGCTAATTTACCACATTAATAATTAAGTCAAATTTCATATTTTCCATTTTACATTGTCGAACGGTTTGTGTACATTTTCTAAAAAAAAAAATTTGTCTTAATAATTTTTCAACTTATTCACATTCGCAAGGTTAACGCCATTCACATGTTCACATTGAGAACTAGCAACGTATTACTGTGTTTCGGCAGAGCTACAACAGTTACGAATTATTATTTTTCTTTTTTGTCTATTCCTTCCTTTTCAATGTTAGTTTTCCTTTCCAAGATCATCGGCGCAATTGAGATGTACATCATCAGAATTTCATGCATCCACTACTGAAATACAGCATAAAGTTAAAGAGTTTGTACCGTAAGTCCACAAGAGTTATCCCTAAGTAATATAATGCTTATAATTTCTCTATAGAATTGCATAACGTTTCATATGTGACATGTATCATGACAGAACATGAACTTTTGGAAAGATAACAGAGAAATAAGCCTCTGACATACGGACAGACGGAGAGTTGAACAGTAGGAAATTACAAGGGTTTTGTTTTTGTCGTTTGGCTACGGAACCATAAGAAGGTCACACACTGCACACTTTTATATTTTAGAGCAAAACTCGACATATCACCTAATACGTTCAATCAAAAGCTACATTTTCACATTTCACGTCTCACTGGCGCAGTTCTTTAGGCGAAATATTTTGTGAAAACACTTCTATAGACATTAATGAAATAACTGACATTTGCTGAAATACGGTAAATATTAACGTAGCCGGTTCCCATCACTATTTTTCGTAACATATCACGAGCATGCTTACGGAAGCCAGATGTTTAACATGGTATGGCGTTAAAGCTGTAGGCGGCTTAATTTATTGTTTCGCTTGTTTGCTCGCATCAGTTCGTTCTTCAGCTCTGGAGGGTGGCACGGGAAAACGGATGGATGACAGTTAAGAGGCTGGAAGGCGATGACATTTAAAAGGTAAAAAAATCTTAATTTCATCGCCTACCTGGGACCTTTATTCTCTGCACTTACTGCCTAGCTAAATTTAAAACGACACTAATAGAGACACGCTGATGGCTTGCGGTGACAGACGCAAAATAGGTATTGATAAAGCGTTTTTTTTAATGTTTTATTTTAACTATAGGGTTTTATTATATCTTTGTCTTTCTTGACATATCCTGGATGTAAATGCTTTTTTGAATCGATTATAATTTGTTTTTGTTTATTTTTCGTGCACGCGAGACCACACATCTTTAGTTTGACTATGACTCAAAAATCATCAACTGAAACGAGAATAATTAAAAATATATTCCTCAAAATAGCGCAAGTGCAGTGAGTAATATGCCCTTTGGTAAAACTATTTATTACTTGCATGACACACATGCATTTATAAAAAAATTTGACATAATATGAATGTAATATTATTAATAAAGACAATGTACAAAAAAATTACACCAAATCAAAATACTTAATTTAATGTAATAATCATTACAAGAGTATTCGATTTTTCATTAGTAAAGTTTATTGGAGGATCATTTTTGACAGATTACTTTATACGATATACTTCGTTACAAAAAATTACATTATTAAAAATTGTAAAGTAGAATCGATACTCCGAGTCTAGATTTAGGGATCTTATCGAGGTGTATCATTTACAGGAATAAAGGCTCTAGGAGTGTGAGCCCAAGCCGAAAGGAGACTGACTGACCAAGCCCTAACGCGTCCGACGTATAGGAGCGGACCCTCACTTCCGTTACGGCGGCCGTCATAGAGAGCTGGTCATTTTTGAAGAGAATCGCCGAACAGCAATTCCTTCGACAGCCGGATGATAATGGAAGTGATGAGAATAATTTATAATTTCATAAACTCTGTGTCTATCATACACGGTATCGCTTTGACCATGCCATGTTTTTTTTTTTTCTGGATGTTCTATATATTAATACGTAGATACTTCAATTTATGATACATTATTTTCATATAAACTTCTTCGTGTGATATTTTTAAATAAATGTACTTTTATTTAAATTAGAAAAGCTCAAAAATGAATAAGTAAAATTAAAAATCAATAGCGTCTTCTTAGCAAGTTCTTCGGTTTTAGTACAACGACTTATTTTTAAGGTAGTTTTATAATTGTAGTAAATGTGTTTGGAGATGTTAATATAGTTTATGTTGTGCGATAATAATATCTCTGTATGGACGACGACACGATATGCTCATTATGCTTGTGACGCGTAAAAAAACTCGATAATTAGTTACCTTTTACCGTGGTCGGCAATTACAATATATTAAAAGAATGAAAACAATTAGCAAATTCGGTAAAATATTTCGTAGAGCACGCACGAAAAGAAACCAATCAAAAGTGTTTTATGCCCATAACCATACATTTATCATTACACTGTAGGCGTTATTTGACTCAATACTAGGTATATTAACTCTGCCGTGTCCTTATAGATCTTGGATTACGGATACATAGTAACTTCTATAAATTATTCTGTATGTTTAATAGGTAGACATTACAATTTTAAACTAAAAATCAGTTTTATTTTTCAATAATCACATATGTAGTCAACTATTAAAAGTAGTCTATTTTTCATTTGAATTTTAATATATTTTTTTTGTAATTTTTCAAAACAAAATACTTATCTTCTTTCCATAGAGTAAATAAATTTGACAGCCCTTCTTTCAGTTTGGGATCATTTAATTCGGATAAAATATAATTGCGGTAAGGAAAATACGCTGATTTCGTTCGAAGCCATTATACAATTTATCGTAAGGCTAATTTAATGGAACATACCAACCTAAATAGCTAAGGTCTAGAAACTTGTAAATTCGTAGTATGTGCATGCAAAAAGAAAACACAAGTGCAGTCACAAAAATAGTCTAACAGCGTGTTCTCAAGATTCAGTACGGGTCCATTTCGAAATTGATTCATAAATATCCGTACCACAATGAGGTTATATTACAACTTATCATGTCGTAGATTGAGTACATCGTTTCATCGTCTTACGGAGATAACTATATAAACATAGGTATATAATTGTTAGAATTAACACATAATCGGCATGTTTGTAAATAAAGCCAGTAGTCAACCTTTCTATATCGTTAATGAACGGCCGATTGGGCGAGTGGTTAAAGGCCCTACTGCGAGCCAAGGATCGCGGGTGCGATTCCCGCCCGGGCCAAATATTTGTGTGCATGAACATGTCTATTTGTCCTGTGTATGGGTGTAAGTAACTATATATGTAAATATTATAAAGAATATTTAAGTATGTATATCAGTTATTTAGTAACCCATAATCTAAGCATAATACTTGCTTAATTACTTTGTAGACTAGATGGCGCTGTGTGGGATGTCCCAGATATTATTATTGGTGTGCTTAAGAAATTCGGTGCGCATTGGTAAACGCTCAATACAAATGAATTTCTTAGATAATTTCAAAGCAAAAGAAATTTTATAATAATTACAAAATCAAAACGATTCTATTTCAAAAACTTAAAAACTTTGGATTACATTTTATAAAAGTAAAATTTTCTTGTAGTTCTTTTTTAATTTGGAATTACTTTTAAAAAGGCATTACCACTAAGACTTATTATTGGGTGGATTAGATATGTTTGTTAGGCATTTTCGTCACACTTTTTCATCTTTCACTGCTAGAGTACGGGCGTTGAATTAAATTAGTTCAGTCCTTAGGCCCACGCTGTTCCTGACCTCCACCGTAACAGTACTGACGACGGAGACATGATTTTAATTTGACCTTTTGTATAAATTAAAAACTTATTTGTCAATATGCCAATAACGGGAATCTAACTCACGAGCTTTGTTTCAAGGTCGGGGTGTCAAGTCAGTTGGCTACCACAGTGCATGTACTTCAACTCATGGAACTAATATGTACTACGTACAACTGGAATGATATCTCTCTAACATTAGCGTGGTCATACGTAAACTGGTGATTAAAAAAAAAAAGTGCGAAAGGGAAGTAACCGGGTGCCTAACTATCTCTTTCTACACCACTTCTGTGTTGGAATAAAATATAATATTGACCACTACACTGGGAAAAGTACTATGGTGAATTTAGATTTTATTATGAGGGAACCGAGGAATAAAAAACTATGCGTCATGATAATTACGATACAGAACCTATAATTTCCGCTGACGCATTGTTTTGTCCTCTTCATATTTCTCGTTTTTTATTATGGGGTTTATCCATTGTTCGACAGTTGAACATTTTTCTTAGGGTAGGTAATTAGTGGCCTACAAAAGTTAGATCATGGCATTGCTTCGCAATGCAATGATCTCACGTCGCGTTCTAATAACACTTCTTCTGAAAGTTCTAAATCCATTTTGATGATTTTTGTGTTTGGTCACTATTTTTCAACATAGGGTAGATACAGTGAAAGAATTATCGAAATCGGCTGGTTTAATACGCCACTTTGGCCGTTCCATATCCCAGCTGCTATTTCACGCCGCTGGTTGTACACAGTCGCCGAGCGGAGGCGAAGTCAGAGACGCATATTTTTTACACTTCACATTTCTCGTTTTTTTATTATGGGGGTCATCCATCGCTCGACTATTGATGAACACTTTTTTTAGGGTAGGTAATTAGTGGCCTATAAAGGATACATAATAGCATTGCGAAGCAATGCCATGATTGCTCACATCGCGTTCTAATATCACTTTTTAAAATATTTAGACTTAATTCAATAGGACTTTATACACGTTTGGCCGTTAATATTTCTGAAAGTTCTAAATCGATTTTGATAATTTTTGTGTTTAGTCACTATTTTATAACTTTGGGTAGATACTGTGAAAGAATTATCGAAATCAGTTCACTTAAATTAAAGCTGTAGCAAATCAAAAAAGTCGATTCTTTGTTTTTGCGGAGTTTTTACTAAACAACTTAATTTCTGTTTTCTTTTGCAGTTTCATTTCTGTCTATCTTCTTTTCTTTTTATACATTATTTAGGTACCGTAATTTAGCTTTATTTGGGTATCCGTTAACGCAAAGTTATAGTAGCCTTTGACTAAGCAAGAATTAATAATAAATGAAAAAGAAACGTACCTAAAAAGCGTCAACGCAGGATGACAAGTAAATAGCAAAATATTAATATAACACAGGTCTACAAAAATTTTTATTTTTCGAATTTTGATTTGATAATAGCATCTACTGTTAGTGTTTTTTAGTGTGTTGAAACCAAAAATGAAGTCAATTTTTTTCCATAACGTAGGTACAGATTTCGTTCAATCTCGAGTAAGTACAGTAATTATTACAATAAAAGGTAACAGAATCGGCTGGTAACTTTGATTTATTTTCATCTTTTTCACAATATCAAATACATAAATACATATTACATAAATATATAGTACATATTTCCACTTGTCAGAATAAACGATGACGCATACTTAATCATTATTTTTATAAAAACTTTTTGTAACAATGAATATGTTTATTAGATCGTTTTCGTGTATAAGTCTAATAAATTTGCCTATATTTTCAATATTTATGATGATAGACAAAAGACAGTGATGGCAAAAAAATCAAGAGCTTTCGGAGCATTGTAAGATATTAAATTTTCTAAAATCGGTTCGTAACTTTATCGAAAAATCGAAAACAGTGAAAAAGTAGAAATTTTCTTATTTTTCGGACAAAAAATTGATTGTTTCAAAAACGGAAGAATTAATATCGAAAAAATAAAAAACCTTCCGAGACTGGTAGATTATCTACAAGTTTGAAAAATTAAATTTTAGAAACGGTCGAAAACCCTGACTTGAGCATGTGCCTTTTTCATTTAATGATTATCAGATTAGCTACCCTAGAAAGTAAGATTCGGCCTTATTTCAAAAAGTTATAAAGGTAGACGAAAACACTAGCGTCAAAAAATGCAAGAGCTTGCGTGGCAAAGTATGGTAGCACATCGAAAATTGGTCCATAACTTTCTTCGAAAATTTTTTGTCGTACAATTATGTTCAATGTCCTCCGATAATTGCGAGAAGAGCGAAATCTGTAGTTTTTTTTTTCTAGGTAACTTATTTTTTTTTAGACCTAAATTATAAATATAAATATATATTTATAGAAATAGATAGTAATACACTATTTTACACTCTATTTTTTGTGTTTTCTGGTTTTTAATATATCTTGGTATGCGGATGATAATAGTATTTTTAAAATTTATTATGTTATATTTCATATTTGTTAAAATTTTTATTAATATTTAAAACGAAAGTCTTAACTTATGGTTTTATGCTGGCAACTGAAACGAGAATTTGGGGAATTTTGACATTTGTCAAAGTTGAAGTTTTTGACGTCATAATACTAGGGTGTCCATAATGTTTCGATTAGTTAATAATAATAATACTTTGATAGTTGCCTTTTGCCCTCTTTTGCCTATGATGTGGCCGTAATAATAGGTTGCCAGATATTTCAATGAATATGAAATATGGAAACCTATGTATTGTTTTAAAGAGAAACGTTTTTCGTTAAAGTAGTAAAATAATTTAGTTACAGATCTGACACCATACGGGTAATGAATTTGACGTCATATATGCATTTGAGAGACTTGTGTGTGTGATTTCGATGGGGTATTGAATCTGTCCGTATCTCTGGTGCCAATCGAAAGGAAGGAGGCCATAATATTAATATTAGAGATCTTTAGGTCTCGCACCAGCGTGAATTTTGTGACCTTTCGGCACTAGAAATAATGTTTCGGTACCTAAAGTCGTTTAAATCCATTTTTATCCACCGAATGATTGGGAATTTCTGAGATTGTTGGGTTTTTTCGGGAAAGAAAGGAGCTTGGTTGCCTGTACGAACTTATGTTTTCAAGTTCCCACGTGCGCTCAAGGCGGTGAAGTGCGACAATATATATGAGAAATATATTTTAAACATATATATCTACAGAATCCTTGACCTTTTTAATAACGTGTTTAGGCTCATTGGGATCGTTTCAACGAGATATTTCTTAAGTGATGGTTCTAAGGGCTTCGGCGTGCAAAAGTACCTACGCAACTTGTAGCGCTTGGAGCTTTATTTCTGTGGGATTTAACTATTTTGTAAATAAAGGCGGTCAGCCATCCAATTATGAATCACATTTTGTAGCTTTATTTCTGTAATCAATAGGAGATTTGTATTCAAAAGGGTATTATACATAAAGGGAGCATGCAGCTAATTTACTAAGGTGATTGAGATATCGATATTTGAAGCTTTGATTTTTAGAGTTACTAACTGATTCACAATTTATTTTGGAGGTGAGAAGCCTCCGTCGATTGATCATATTTTCTGCGGGTTGCCCGCTTTTAGTGACTAGCTCTCTTAAACTTCTGTTTGCTTGCTTCTACTTTTCTATCGAGGTGGATAGGAGTCGAGCTACTGCCGTTTATTTTATTTTTTGTAAATTTGATGATTTAACAGTATTTCGTACAAATCCAACCAGTATTTTTGATGCTATCGCAAGTTGTACTACGCGGTGGCCACGCGAGACCTCATTTTCAGTGCTTACGTTCGTGTTTTATGATCCCTTATAAATATTAAAATTAGTTGTTAATAATGAATCTAAATTGATTCCCATCATTCATGTATGTTTTTTTACTACATAATTATACTGATGTATGTTTGTAGCGTACCGTGTGGGAACGGCAAAGAATACAATTTCCCACCACCACCGGGAAGCGTGTCGTAAGAGGCGACTAACCCTGGTTAGCAGAAGATGGGCAGCAGCATCTCTCTGTGAAACTATTTACTGCGATCACCAACCCGCCTGCCAAGCGTGGTGATTATTGGCAAACCTTCCCAATGCAGCACATCGCTTCTTAAGAATTATAGACCGATCTCACTCCTCAGCCACGTGTACAAGCTGTTTTCGAGAGTCGTCACGAATCGCCTCGCCCAAAGATTTGACGAATTTCAGCCCCCTGAGCAGTTTCGTAAAGGGGGTTTCGAAAAGGCTACAGCACCGTAGACCACATACATACGCTGAGGCAGATTATACAGAAGAGTATAATCAACCTCTGTGCCTAGCCTTTGTGGACTACGAGAAAGCCTTCGACTCCGTCGAGACTTGGGCTGTTCTGGAATCCTTGCAGCGATGTCGAATTGTCTGTCGTTACATTGAGGTGTTGAGGTGTCTATACGAAGCCGCGACAATGACTTTCCATCCAGGTCCAGGACCAGCGAACGGAACCTATTCAATTGCGAAGAGGAGTACGACAGGGGGATGTCATATCCCCGAAACTGTTCACCAACGCTTTGGAAGATGTTTTCAAGACGCTGGACTGGAAATATCGTGGCATTAATGTCAACGGAGAATACATCTCTCACCTCCGTTTTGCTGACGATATAGTCATCATGGCAGAGTCGCTGGAGGAGCTCAGCAGAATGGTTAACGGCCTCAATGTCACCTCTCGGCGGGTGGGGCTCGGGATGAACTTGGACAAGACGAAAGTCATGTTTAACGAACATATTCTGCCGAGACCGGTAACCGTCGAGGGTGCGACTCTAGAAGTTGTGCAAGACTATGTCTATTTAGGACAGATTGTCCAGTTAGGCAAACACAACTTCAACAAAGAGGCCGACCGAAGAATTCAGCTGGGCTGGGCTGCTTTCCGGAAAAATTCGTCATCTGTTCTCGTCGCCACTACCACAATGTCTGAAGACCAAGGTCTTAAACCAATGCGTCCTACCTACAATGACGTACGGTGCCGAAACGTGGACTCTCACGGCAGGACTGATCCATAAATTCAAAGTCACTCAGCGTGCTATGGAGCGGGCTATGCTCGGTATTTCTTTGATGGATAAAATCAGAAACACTGAAATCCGTCAAAGAACTAATGTTGTCGTCATAGCCGAAGCGATCAGCAGGCTTAAGTGGCAATGGGCCGGTCATATTTGCCGTAGAACTGATAACCGATGGGGTAGACGAGTTCTCGAATGGAGGCCACGTACCGGAAAGCGAAGCGTTGGACGCCCCCTGGCCAGGTGGACAGATGACCTGAAGCGCCATACCGGAGGTAGGTGGATGCGAAAGGCGGAGGACCGTGTGTGGTGGCGAGCCTTGGGAGAGGCCTATATCCTGCAGTGGAGAGACACGGGCTGATGATGATGATGATGTTTGTAGCATTTTAATTTGAAACCTGCTAAACAAATTTTGACAAATGTTCGAATTAAAGGTTCTAATTTACTAAATTACGACATAGGTTATTGACACGGACATACAGACATCTTTATACTCACATAAAAAAAGTTTATTTCAGTGTCACGGGTTAAGATAGGCATAGAGAGTTTTGTTCGATCTTAGTCGAAAATTAAAAAAATCCTATTATGGTCTTATTTATCCTACGTTACTTTGTCACCCCAATCAGAAAGAGACAATATGGCACCCACTAACGTCCTTGTTACTTTTATCTTTTTAATTCGTTTTCAAGGTCAAATTTCTAGGACCTCGAAATTTCTTCGTAGAGCTCATTCCAGTTGTACGTAGTACTTATTAGTTCCATGCTTCAACTATTCGATACAATATGACATGAAATCGCCGTCATCATACTACCAAGCCTCCGTTATTACAGTGAAACCTTTCTTCAGCCACGCTTGTCTTATGCAGGTTTGCGACTAATAAGATAAAACTAGACGGAAAAATCTAGAAACGAAAATTGTGTTATGAACTCATAAAGGAAAGACAAAGAGATATTGGACTTACAAGTACTCCAATGATTTGATTTTGATGACGAAAATACACCATAGTGTATACAATTTCATTGATGGCAATTTGTTTACGTAAATATATTTGTTACACCACTACCACTATACACTCGTAGACCTGCTAAACTAGGGGCAATTAATAGTATCGACATTTAAGCCTGTATTATTTTTAAGTAAATAATTAAAAAAAAATTCTCCCATTAAAATAAAATTAACTGTGAAATCGAACACCTCTAAAATAATTTTACGCTCGTCGTTACATTTCAATAAAATGCCCAATACTGATTTTATCGTTCAAAAGCTGCATTTGAGTAGTTATTTATTTATTTAATATCGTAATTCTACTGCGTTACAGTTAAATTATCACTACATATTATAAAATAAAGTCCCCCGCCGCGTCTGTCTGTCTGTCTGAAAGCGATAAACTCAAAAACTGCCAAACGGATTGGCATATGGTTGACACGAATGGATGGAGTGATTCAAGAGGAAGGTTTACGTGTATAATTTATTATTGTTTTGTGGAAATTAGTTTAAATATGACGATTATTGTAAAATCTAAAATGTAATATGAAATATGACGATTACTGTAAAATGGCAGAAGTTATCAATGTTGTATACGAAGAAATGTTGTTGTTTATTTTTATGTATTTATTCTTTACTTTTCGAAATATTTACAGAATTGGAAATAAAATACTGTTACGGGCTGCTTATTCGGATACTGGATGCACTAAAACACTAATTTACTTATTTTTATTTTATTATAAAACGAAATCACAAATATACTTAAGACCAATCAATATCGAACACAAATTATACTGTTATATCACTCCGCACTTCGCAACAAATCGCACTTGACCTATTCTCAAAAACTGTCTCGTTCGATTTTTTTTTTTTTTTGTTTTGTGAGGGCCGAATCTGCTTACAGACATCTGCGCGCCCGACCTACCGCGCAGATAGTGCCGGTTTGGGATTTCTACACAGAAGGTGTAGCCCGACCGGCTAAACGACTCCTCAACCTATACTCCGGAGAGTGTATAGGATTTGACATGAACGACGACCGGACGCATTGAGGATGCTTCGGTGCGTTTCTGCCATTGATGGGCGGTGCCTTAAGGGCGCCGCCTCATCGGCGTATGAGTCTCGTTCGACTACTGATCATAGCTTAAATACCCTTCTCCCCTCCACGAGTCAGACGTCTCAAATATTCTAATTGTCGAACATTTAATTTAACAATTACATTTCTATTTTTAGAACTTACTCGAGCGTGGGAGCGTGGGAACTTAGACGCACGTGCGTCTGTCGCTGTGGGTGGTCCCGGCGCTTGCTTTTGTTTGCGCCATTCTTCCGTCTTGCATTTCATTTTTTCAATTCGTGGAATTTATTTCTCTGTCTGGATTTTTCTGTTTTATTGAATGGCCGTGGGAACTTTTCGAGTAATTTCGATAACCTGTCGACGTGCTGCTATAGATAGGCGTCACAATACATTAAAAGCTCAAGTAAGATGAACTTACATTACATTTAAATGTAATTAAATCCAATCCACATGTTCGACGCAAAAAGCTGATAGGACGCTATTACAGAAAAAAAACACTATGGCTTATTATACTCTGGTACCCGTGTGAAGCCGGGGAGAATCGCTAGTTAATTACAAGAGTATCTCTTCCAACAGAAATTGCCGTACTTTTGGAGTCACTTTTTCGTTAAAAAAATTGCGGTTAGTGTTTTAGCCAATGTGAAATAGTTTTTATTATTTTTTTTTATTGACGGCACCATTCACCACTTCAGAAATATATTTTTTTTTCTGTGCCTTTCATTAGTAACACACCGCTCTCGCACTGACTCCTCCTTCATATATATATATTTTTAAATAAGCAACAAACTATTTGAGTTTTAAGTCATTAGTAGGTACAATATAATTTTTCATAAAGCCAACAGTTTGCTTTGAATCTAACAGTAGAAATGGTACGGAAGTACACAAACTTACTATGCGGTTATGGTTATTTCAATTAATGCCATTCCTTTTGCTCTTTTCCATAATGTCTTTGTGAAATGGTAATGATATCTAATTGTGTATATCAGGGAAGAATATTTTGATAGCATTGCATATAGCAATTTCAAAATCCAGATGGATTTTAGTCGGGTGCCATTTTAGTACAATGCTTGAACTTAATAAAATCGAACAATATAACATGTTTGCTTTTTTTATTGGGCAAAAAAGCATAGATACAATAATGCCACTGTATTAATACATTCAAAAGTGCTTCCTACTTCACCATGTACATGCAACAATTGGTTGGTAACACGGTTTCGACCGACTTAAATGGGCCGTCAATGAAGAATTATTTCAGAATTCAAATTTCAAATAATCTATAGACCATTACTTGAAAATAAAATTATTCTTATGTACTGGACATTATAATTATAGTCTGTAATAAGAAATTGTCGGAATTGAACAGGTATTTTGATCTCTAATAGTTTACTGTATTTTTTTTCCATTTCAAAAGGTTTATTGTTCATGTACAAAAAACGTTTTGCTTTGCTATACAATGGTGTATTTACAGCTATTTCAAACCCTTTAACAAGTAACGGTGCAGTATGCTTTTTATATATTGCTGACAAAGAAAGGTCCGTGGTTTCAGTTTCTCTTTTAGCATTATCCAGTGCAAATATCTTTTGAATGTTTTTTTTTTAATTTACGTCTGCTATCGATTTTAAGTTTAACGGATTTTCGTCCGATGTCGATTGACCGTATCCTGTATTATAAAAGCAAGCGTTAAAACAGCAAAAATAACAGGCAGGGGGTTCGCTCAGTATAAAAGTTGTGCTAGTGGTAGGCTAACATTAAGTATCGCGCTGTATAATTACTAGATCTATATAAATGTACCGACGACGCTCCTACCCTTATATTATATACAACCCATAGTAAAATTGAAACAAAAAAATAATTCTTTATACTCAAGGCAGATAGAGGCTGTTCATTAATTATGTAAGACTATTTTTTGACCCTTCCCTCCAGCCTATAAGAAAAAATTAGATTTGTTTAAAACTCCTCCCCCTCATCCAATCTTATATAAGATCGATGTCTATCAAAAATACAAAGAAATACTTAGAAGGAAAAAAAAATAAAATTCTTTGGTTAGTATTATAGGAAAGTAATGTTGTAGAACTTTTTTGATGCAAAGTATTTGGAGCACACTGAACAAAATTTTTTGCCGAACGCAATCGGACAAATGGACAACAAAACTCGTACAAGGGACATTTTTGAAAGGAGTAACAATGTTAATCTTTAACACAGTTGCAAGAATAAGGGTGTAAGGATGGTTGTACGCATAAATTATAATTTTAACTTACTTTTTTGATCTCACGTAAGAAATATTTAGATCACCACCCGCCCCTATGTAACCCTTTCTTCCAACCCCCTCCCAGCCCAAATCGTCTTACGTAAAAAATGAACAGCCCCATACTGTTATCTAGCCGGTGCATTTTAATTTTCTCTTCTGACTACAAGTCCATATTATAGAATTATTATTATTTTTTTGGTCTATAATAACTATACCCAACATATAATGACACTCGGCCTTTTTTCTGTTAGTAAAAATTAATTTATTGTAATCCATTTTGCTCAAGTTCAATAAAAATACAGCATGGACAATGTCAACACGAAATAAAATTTCCTTGTTTAAATAAATAACGTTTCATTATTTCAAAGTATCAAAAATTTTTTTTTGTTTATTGAACAAAAAAAATGTAATTTTCATTATTTTACTTAACAAAAGTACACAGCCAAATACCGATACTATTAATCACCCCTGATCCGAGTATAAAGTGGTATACCGTGGTCTTACCAGTAGATGAAATCGGTGAAACCACGGCTCCTAATTATAATTTTTTAAATTACTTTCATTTTTTACGCCGTCAGGTTTTAAATTTTTTTTATTACTGTTTTTTATAACTTAAGAAAACCAATCTTTTGCACTGTAATGTTTTGTAAAACCTTGTTCTATATCAAATTATTATTTTGTGAAGCAACTTTAATGTAGGGCGGGAATTGACAAAATTGATCAGATTTCCAATAAAAAACTGTTTATCATAGTTATTTATGTACTGAATATTATTTATCTATTGAATGCGAATTAAAACCAGGCAAGAGATCGCAAAAGATAGTACCTATATATCGAAAATTATACAAGAAAGTCAGCACCTATATTTAACTATTTCGTGGTTAATATTTCTTATTACTTTTTAGGACAGCCACAAATAGTGCTTATTTTTAGTTGGTAGTTATTTACTTTATGGGACGGTGTGTATTTAACGTTTTATAATGTGGTTTTAAAACTGCGTCGCCACGGGCGGGTGCGAGGAGAGGAGTGGGTTGCTTTGAAAGGTCAATAACAGTATTTGTCTCTGCCCATGAAATAGACTTTATTAAATTCAGCTGTAGTAATAAAATCTCTTCATAAGATTAATAACCATTTGTATAGAGAAAGAGACGAAGCGCACTGAACTTATAAAGTTTTATGGCAGTACAGGGGCATTATTTTAGTAACGTTCGAATTCGTTTGAAGAATAAATATTTGACTGGTTGATGGAGTAATCAGAGACGCCAATTGCAAACAATAGGTCGCGGGTTCGTTTCCCGCTCGGGACAAATATTAGTGTACAAGAACATGTCCATTTGTTTCGTGTTGGGATGTAAAATATATATATATATGCATATACTATACTATAAAAAATTTAAATTGAAGTATATATTAATTAGTATTTCGTGTGATCGTTTATCTCTGTAATTGTCGTGATGTTTGAAATATTGGGGAATGGATATGGAAATATCAGAAGACAAAGCTAATTTTAATCAATATTAATATTTACGAGTCTTATAAGATAATAAGTGTATGACATTTTAGTCTAAGATTCGAATTAACAACGACCTTCATCCATCTGTTTCAACGATGAATTTTTTTTGCTATCAAATAGAAAATACATCGCGAATGAGTTGGCTAAAGAATTCCTGGCAATTAAATAATAATCAAAATATAGCCATATATACTTATCTTGAAATTTTTGAAAAGTCTTTTGAAAATAAACAAAGTGAACAGTTAAAAATTTTAATTAACAAAAAACATACACGAAGAATGAATGTACTTGTTTATACCTGCCAACCCAGTAGTTATGCCAGGTAAAAAATGGATATGGAAATGGAAAAAAATGTCGTGATAGCCCAGAGCGCAACGAACCTGTCTCAAATTTATAAGGCCCCATAGGGTCATGGTTCGAATCCGGGCGTGTACCAATGAGTTTTTCTGACTTAAGTACACAATTTCACTGACACCGTGCTTCGGAGGGCACGTTAAGCAGTCGGTCCCGGACGCTGTCAGTAGATGGCGGTCGTTACAGTTCCCAACCCGCAGTGGAGCAGCGTGGTGAACTTAAGTTCCAAGCCCCCCTCCTCACCCTGGGGGAGGCCTAAGCTCCTGCTGTGGGGTAAAAATGGGCTGATGATGATGATGATGACAAAATGGATAACCCAAAGTTTGCATATTCCGTAGGCTTGATACTTACGAATGGTATTCAATTTATTTGTTAAACACATGTGTACAATGTTAAATAAAAAGTAATTTTTCATTTTTTTATTAATCCTAACCTTGCCAGGAATTTTTCAGCCAATCCATTCGCGATGTACTTTCTACGTACTAAATTTGATAATAATAAAATTTCATCGTTGAAACAGATGGGTAAAGGTCGTCGTTAATTCGGATCCTCCACTAGGTTAGATTAATATGCCAACAATGATTATCTATAGAAGAAGATCGTCGGCATATTACATTCAAATTGTACGGAATTAAATGAGTTTCAACAGAGTAGGTAGTTTTATAATGAAATATTAGTCATTTTGAAATTACGTAGGCATTGAACTTATTTTTTATTTTCTTTATTTTGAAATAATCAAATACATTCTACTCTTCCCAATGTCAAGTGAGGACCCACAATTAACCAATGTTAACCAATCTTAATAAAAGCCGTTAAATATATCTCGTTAAATATTTTATTATAATCAATTAGTTGACAACGTTCTTATTCCTTCGTAAAACGAAACTCATACCTCGATTAAACGCTTAGGTTGGTAGGTACCAATATTGCAATCGATTTAGTGTCGAGTGCTCGATTGAAGAATCGAACGGATCAAAAATAAGGATTTTAAGACGACGACACATAGCATTCGAATTCCCGAACGTTGCAAAAATCATGTCCCATTACCTACTAAATTTAGTGATCGTTAATGTTTTGGTATATAATTACAACATATATATATGTATTGGTGTTCGATGTTATCGTTATATTTTGTATGAATTTGCATCTATTGCAAGCAAGCCTGGTAATATGCTTTAATGTTTGTGTCTAAAGTTATCTTTAGGTGAATTAGTTTGTATGTTTATTCATGTAATTGTTAATTAAGTTATGTGTCAAAATATTTTAATAAAAAGGTAACGACGACGGCCTATGACAAAAAGTAATAACATGTTATGCAAAACTGAATTTAGTAGATGTGATGATATATACACAGTCCAGAAATTAATTTCTATTACAGATACCAATTTCAACCCTATATTCCGCGTTTAACATTGTACGGAAGTGTATTTGAAATGCTTCTATAATATTTCAGAAAAATATAACATTTAGATTATATTTTATTGTACTAATACTATGACGCAGCTAGCTCGAAAGAATGAAATATTTCGCTGTCCCCAGCAGCTCACTCCAACCTGTTCTGAAATCGGTCAATTCATTTTCAAATATTATGAAAATTTCTTTCTATCTTATTTTATTGCTGCAAGTAAAGCTAACTGACATAAATACCTACGTACGCATTGCGTGACTAATAAAACAGCTTGTCAGACTGACTGACGTACTGTGTCGTCGACGCCCAGTAGTATAAACTTTTAAGGTAATATTTTTACTATAGACGCGTGCATTTAAACCGCTGAAGTCGAAATATGCATTTTGAGAAAATATTTACACTGTCGGAATTTGAAGAAGCAAGTGTTCGTCAATTTTGGTCTATAAACATATCTAATAAACCCAAAAAATAAGTTTTAAAGGACGCCTAGAACTCTATAGAAGTGATACAAATTTAATGGTAATATTAGTAGGTGTAAACGGCGCACCCGCAGAACCTTATTGTATTATTGTAAAGAAAACTGTAATTATCTATTTATTAAAATATAGTCAAAATACGGTTTCTAGTTTAATTGCAAAAGTAGATTAAGCGAAATGTTTTATGTTGTGTTAATTGATGTTGAATTGATGTGAGTTGTTGTCTTGTGAATTTCTTAAATGAAATAAACTGTAATCGCTTAGGTTTAGGATTTGAAAGACAAGACTAGTGATGCATTTATTTAAAAAAAAAAAAACGGGCGAAGTGTGATTCGCATTCGAGCCCTGCGTGTTTCGTGTCGTTGTATCGCATAAAGCTTGGTATGTATTGGTTCTTAATCGACTATGCGTTTTTACTCTGTAAGGTACGGAATTCTGAAGTTCCACTCACAAAATTGTAAGTTGCACATTTCCAGATTATTCCCTTTCGCTATGAGACCTTCTTTAATGCCAAACGAAAATCTATGTCAACAGGAAGTACTGTGTAGGTTTTGATAACGTGCAATTTAATATGAAAATATATGTTTCAAGGGCGATATTATTTTATGGCATTGAATTACAAACTTAAATGATATACAGAACAACAAGGCCTAACATATCTCACTCAGTATTTTATCTTACATTTAACTTGATACCTTTATGTGTTTCTGAAAACAGGGGCTTGAAAGACAGATGACGGACAGACAAACACGGACAACAATGCGTTTCTGTATAAACGTATTTTTTTTTAGCCATTTTAGTTAAGAAACCCCAAAAATTATGCATTATCGCAAAGCCAAAATTCATATGTAAAACATAGTCTTGCCCCGCCCCCCCCTGGCCCTTTCTATTTGTCAAGTTACTGATTGACCGATTGGCCGAGTGGTTAGAAATCCATACTGCGGAGCCAAGGGTCGCGGGTTCAATTCCCACCCGGGACAAATATTTGTGTGCATGTCTATTTGTTCTGTATCTGGGTGCAAAAGTATCTATATTATGTATATGTCATAAAAAATATTTAAGTATGTATATCAGTTGTCTAGTACCCCGTAATACAAGCATAATACTTGCTTACTTTGGGATTAGATGACGCCATGTAGGAGGTCCCAGATATTTTTAAATTATAAGAAAATTCATAGTTAACGATGTTTTTAGTATTTAGTTACTAATTGTTAAGTCACTGTTCAATGGAAAATTAGATAGTAACATCTTTTTAGAACTAAATTGACGGTACACTGTATAAACATTTTAATATTATTTGATGTTAAATAATTTATTCATAAAATATTTATAATCGTCTGTAATAAATGTTGTGTTGTTTATTGTATACACATAGCATGAATGTACTTAGTGTATCTATAGCTAGTTTGACAGATAATAAACTCAGTGTTTTGACGATGTTCGTACAACGCTATTATATTATGCATGTCTGCATCTAAAAAAATTTTTGTCCTGTATATAATTTTTTATTTTGATTGTGAACATTTCTTAACTAGGTTAATTGTAGAAAAAGAATAGATACTTTATATTTACAAAAGTCTGCCCGTCCTACGATACCTATTTTATTACATTAATAATGAAGTCTTGACATGTCGACGTGAAATAATGCAGTTTTGTTGCTCGGTGTTTTGCCATTTTCGTGTTAATTAACGCAGGAATATGTAGAATTACTACATTAATCTTAAGTGTCCCTGTCAATTTTCTCGTGCTGTCAGTAGGTACAATGCGTGAAAGCTTTCGAACTATCCCTAAATGAAAAGCTAATATTTATATTTTATTACAAATACAAATGTAGGTGAAAATAAAAATCAGAACTCTATTTCATAGCTGAAAATTTAGAATTTTGGAATTAGTTGTTTTCAACATATTTTTAAGCATAGACTATATATAAAATAGATATAATGTATTTTAGATTTATGCAAATTTTTTTTATATATTTTAATAAATGCATATCGTAGACCATAATATATTCAGTGCATACGATTTTTCTGTGATTATAATTCGTTGTCAGATAGCGAAAAAAAAAACTTGAAAACCTAGCCGTTCTGTGCTTGTGGTTAGTTTTTCTTTTATTCATTTATATTAGCTGTTTTGTAGATTTATTAGGTGAATAAGTAATGCAAGGGTTTGCATTAAGAAAATAGGGGCGGGTCGTTAGTATGAAATGATTTAGTGGTTCTCGAACTTAACCTTCTGAAAACATAGTATTTTTTGGAGAAAATTGATGGGGACTCTTAGCTTAGCGTAAAAATCAGTAATTTAGTTATACGTCGTAAATAAATGTTTCAGAGTATCGGAGCTCAAAAGGTAAAAATTTCAACCCCTTATCGTCACTTCGTTTTAATTTAAAGTACCTTATATGTATGTAAAAGTTACGTTGTATAATATATTTAGCTCAATCTAGTTAAGGCGATTATCATCGGCTAACATGAGTATGTATTGAGTTTTTAACTTCTAAGAAATGTTTGACATCTCATTACTTTCACGGTATGATGAATAGAGAGTATGATGTGAACGACCAGTAAGGTTAACATTGTCCGAAAACGTGTTAAGGCTCAGTATAAATGAATAAGACTGATCAAAGTTGGATAGAATATAGATTGAAGTGTTGAATAAAAAACATTAATAAAAAAGTAGAGTGAAAAGAAAAACGAATTAAAAAAGCGGGCTAAATACAGAACGAAATGTAATAGAATAAGTTGAAGGAAATTACCTATATAAGCTGAGTTGCGGGCTAAGCCATCGGTTGAGTGATATCCCCTGAGAGTAGCAGATCTGAGCAGAATCGGCTAGAAAATAGTAAACGAAAATTAAATTCGGTAAACATAAATTTATGTAATGCCGAATAAGTAGATAGTTATAGAAAGGAGAGAGGATTAGAATTTTGTGTGAATTATAATTAATGAGACAAATTACAATTAAATATATTTTTAATAGATCAAACAATAGGAAATTAAAATAGAGCTTAAATTAAAAATATGACGTTAGTGAGTTAAATGTTGTATAAAAATTTCGACTTGGTAAATGTTCGTCTATATAATAGAAAATAATTACCCGTTTTGTGTTTAGATTTATACGATAGTTACTGTCTCTAGTTAGTAAGTAAGTAACTTTGTGTTTAGTCACAGCCAAATAACGAGGCAAAAAAGTTCATTAACCCTACCCATACTCGAAGCTATTTTCCAATCATCTACGGTCGTGCGGCATAGTACAGTCGTTATTACTTTTGTGCCACGTTATTTGTTTATTAGGTAAAATAGAACGGATCGGTTTTTCACATTTGACCTAACTTGCTAGCGAGTACAGACTATTCCAAAGACAATTTTTACCCACACGAAATATTCTTTTGTCGTTATTAGCCGAGGCGCAGCGGTATTCACTCCATTATGCATTCCATCTAGCACACCCTGTAGAAATTACTGTTAGCACAGATGATAAAGGCAGCTATTGTAGAAAAGTGTTAAAACAGTGAATATGATAGCTTTACCAAAGAACTAAAGTTAATTAGGTAACACCGTCGATCTTTTTTTAAAAGTATATTATTCTGATGGCGAAGTCGCATAATCGTTCATATTAGCAGGCCCGGCGAGAGCCAGATGGGGCCCCGGGTGTATAACGTTGCGGGGCCCACCCCACCTTACTTTGAAAAAAAAAAATCAATTAACCGGGCCCCCGTTTCTTAGGCCGGACCCTGGTGGTACTACTACCCTTACACCCCCTTTATCGCCGGCCCTGCATATTAGAGTTGCACAACTGTTGAACACACACACTTTACCGGTTTCATATGTTTCTGTAGCTTGTGTACATACTTTTTACTACAGCTCTTAAGAACAGCTTTCAAAGTCGTCCGACCTTGACAGTCAGCTATCGTTATCATATGCTACCTACCGGGAGAAGCCCGCGTCAGTTGAAACAGCAATTGTTCTAGTCAATACGCACCCATTCCGCTCTTAATTTAAGTTACAACCTCTATGCGTGATAAGGGCTTGTCGTCTTGTTCGTCTTGTTAATCTAACACGTAATATTAAACAATTTCACTGCCTCGGTTCAGCCAAAACATTAATTTCTGCTTCATATAACTCTTAATTGATTTGAGTTGGTTTAGTGAACTTTGTATTTGTATTTATCTGACAAGTGTTTGATTTGTCTTGATGTTGAGCACTAGTTGTGTCGTCAATATTGTTAGTCCTTTTTAATTGTAATTTTAACCAATCTGAGCCAGTGGTTCGGGCTAGTATTAATTTAGTCACGTTATCTTTCAGTGATTTTTTCTTTTTTTTTCTTTCTTGTCTCGTAAATAACTGTTTATGTTCACTAGAAGTGTATTTTACAAGATGTAGAGTGAAACTCAACAGCGGAGTATTCATTTTTTTTAATTGAATATTCATGTTTTCGTTATATTCGGCTTTACAATGACGCACATTTAATCTTATGTAAAGCTCCTGAACTACTTAAACGAGATCTTATAAATTTATATTTAATTAATATTTAAATTCTACTGTTTCAATGATCGTGAAGAAATCTAAAAATATTGAAAATTAAAATGAAAAAAAAACAGTTCATATAAAATCCCTTTCATAAATCCTTAATTTGCATAGATATTTAACGTAATTTTTTAAGCTAATACGTTTACACCGAATTTTTATTAAATGCACTAATTTAGTATGATCTATCATTTTATTTCATTATTATAAATGAACCACCTCCAAAAATAAAACTAATAAGAACAAATACAATTAAAAAATCGTGTGCACTTTGTACGCAAGTATAGGAACATATACTTTTATTGCGTAAAACTATCGATAAATGACAATATACCTATATCAGGAGCACTAAATACTTAGTTTGAATAAAGAACGCAAAATAGTAATAGTAAAAATTATTTCTCAAAAATCATTTTTTGGCAAATTTAAAATTGTTCATGCAAAAACAAAGATTTATCTGATGTGTGGTATTTTCTGTGTATTTCAAAATTATAATTTACCTACTTATAAAACACAATAATAAAAAAATTTAACCTCGATGTTTGATACATATTTTTCACAATAAAAAAGTAATATACACTCCAACATAACAATAAGGTTTTATGAATATAAAAAACGATATTGGCTATCAAAATAACTTTCATTAGAAAATAACTTCACGGTGTGATACATCGGGCGCGTGCAACTTCCGTTACATGCTGTAAATTCACTCTGATCTTCTCCCCAAACGTGCCATAAGAAGTACTTCAGAGAAGGAGAAAAAGAAGAATTAATTTCAAAAGAAATAAGACCCTTTTCGTGGCGTTTCCAGAGCTCAATTTAGTTTAACTTGCCACTTAATTCAACAATCTCAGGACATATTTTAACTTGCTGGGCTAATATAAAAGAGACGCTGAGCGACTATTTTCGATATACATAGCTGATAGTAAAATAAATAATTCCAAAGAAAAGAAATAGATACAATTTAAAATTTAAAAAATAATTGCACCCTTATTTTAATCGTAGTGATCGTAAACTCGCACGCATCACGCATCGCAATCATGAAATAAATATTTTTTTCTTGTAAATTTTCAGCTGCTCTACTCAAATTGCGTTGTAAAACGTTTATTGAGAAATGTATCAAAAATTATTATATAAAGTTCGTTTAAAAAGCGATTATGTAGGTACTTGTATTTAAGTAATTTTATATTTATCAATCTCTAAGATTGAATGACCTAAAGTATGACAACTTTCAATGTGTTACTGTTTATTATAGTGTCTAACATATCATTCACTTACGACAATTTGAAATTGATGTAACTAGATACCTATATGTTGTATACCTATGCTAATAGAATATAAATTAGATTAATAAAATGTTAAAAATGTGAAAATGTTGTTTAATTTTAACTTGTTTTTGATCCACTAAGAAAATTTGATATTTCCAATTTGTAATAATGTTATGTACAACACTTATACATTGCACACGAAAGACATTTTTAGGAAAATTGTGAATGGATAGCGAAATCTACAGCTATGGTACGTACAGGGCACAAACATCTTGTTCCCTCTGACATTGGCGCGGGTGCGGTTTAGCAAAGGTGAGAGGTCCGCTCTTGCCCCACTGATACATATGTTTACCAACAACTGGACGGAGACGACATGCAGTGTGACCGTTTTTTAATCAAGACCTGTGCTAAAACTAAACGTTGCCTGTGCTAAAAAATGCTAAAACACATAGATATTAATACCAAAAATATGCTATGAAATAAAACAATATATTTATTTTAATTAAGTACATGGTTTATTCCGAATCCTCATCCACTTCATACGCTCTATACTGAGAACTATTACTCTATACTATTAATAATTACTAAGTATTTTTGTTTAGCATATTAAAATAGTTCCAAATAGCTCGATAGATGGCGCTGATCGAACACGCTACTAGATTAAGAGCACAGGACTTCACACATTAATTTCATTTCATTTGTGTGAAAAAGACATAAAGATAACATAAGCACCTTTATCTCAACAAAAAAATTATTTGGAGTGAGTCTTCTGTTTAAAGGAATAATGTTCTATAGTAGCGTGTCTCGTCAGCGCCATCTATCGAGTTAGGTTTTTCTTAATTAGATGTCAGAAAATCTCCCATTACTTTAGCACTAGATTTGCCTGTCATCACTTCTTGAACTTTAGTGCTAATTCTTAATTGACGATATAACTCATTGATTAGTTGTTTCTGAAATTCGAAGTTTATTTAATATTAGGGAACATATATGTCACATAAATCATAAAGGTTTAGTGACGACCGCTTAGCCTAGTGGGTAGCGATCCTGCCTGCTGGAGGTCCCAGGGTTCGAATCCCGGGTGTGCCCAGGTCGGGTCAGTATTTATATGATGAATATTGATACTGGTACCGGGTCTTGGTTGTTGTTATATGAATGTGGTGTCTTCGCAAAAGGCAAAAAAAATGCTAAACTAGCATCAAAAATTCTAAAAAAACGGCCACACTGACGACATGTGTGTATGGGGTAAGAAATTGTACTTACATGTTAGTGTGTTTGTGCGTATGTGTTACCATTTTCTTCAAAAACTACTAGGCCGATTTCGATGCGAGTTTCTCGGTGACGTAGGTATCGCTTTAGAGCAAGTTCTTAGACACAGCCACCAGAGGACGCTGGCTGTAACGAATGTGTTGCTCTAAAACGGCTGAGATTTTAATGCAGTTCATATGCAATTCAGTTTGTGTTACATAGGTATCACATCAAAGCAGATTCTTAGGTTTTACCGATAATGGCTACTGCAACAATTAATGTTTTTCTCTAAAACAGCTGGTAAGTATTTTGATATAAGTAGGTAGGTACTTTTTTTGTATTATACATAGATAGTACTTCAGAGCAGGTACTTAAATGGATTTGTTTTCCAGTTTAGTCTATCATGGGGCACTGCAGTAGATGCATTTGTCTAAAATGGCTAGTAGGCCAATATTTTGACGCATTTTGTTTTACATAGATCATTACTAGAACCATGTCTACATGTGCTACGGTTATAGGATGGTTAAAGGCCACCAGAGAGCTCTGTAATAGATGTGATTACCAAAAACAGCTGAACTGATTTGGATGCAATTTTTAGATTAATTTTCGGGATATGAACATCCCACTAATAGGAACAAACCACGAACAAACACAGTAATTAAATAAATTTCACAGCAGCGTTTGGTTTTGATAGAGTCAGAAATGTTCCTTCACAGTATCAAAAATATCAAACGCAATTTTGCAGAGATGAAAACCAGCGCGCGGGAATTTCGCAGAGATGAAGACAGACACGCGGGGACGACCTTGCAAAATGAAACTCGCCATCTTGCACCAGCTAGCTATAGTATGAGTGGTTAGACGTCAAACGCAGTACAGGGTTTCTAGTCAATTCGGACTTTTATGGGCACAAACCTAACTGATCTGTAAACACAAAAAAAATTTGAAGTGAAAACTTCTTTAGCATCGTTGTGATTTGAAAGTCGATGAAACGAAAAAGCGACAGTAAAATGAGACAGACACATAAATTCATAAAATGTAACGTGGGAGAAAATGAGATAGGAAGCATTATGCAGTGTTTCTTATGTTCGTGGTTGTCTTTGTGCTCTGCTTCGTACTCCATACACTTGTGTTTACCAAGGCATAGTGGGAGTTTGCTTGGGCCTCAGCATTGTACGTGTTAATACGTGTTTGTGCGTGCATGCGTAGTACAAAATCCTGAGAAAAGGCATCACAACAACCGTGGTGTTTTGTATACATGTACGTATTATTTATAATAAAATTCTTCTAATACGCCGAAAACGAATGCAGAATATTGTCGTGATTATCGAAAAAAAGGGGAAAACAAGATTAAAAAGACAGCAAAAAGTTCAACGGAATGTGTTCCGAATTTCGTGCACGCCAAAAAGCATTGTTGAATGTGAAAAATTATAGTTCTATTAGTATCATTTATCGAAAATGTATGCTCTGAGTCTGAATAAATCTATCCACGAATAAAATGTAAAATAATTATCTAACTTTGTATCACTATGATCATTACTAAAACCTGCAATTATCTTCCCGAAATTTCACATTCGTCTCATTGTCTTTAAACCAAAATTTTTGAAGGTTTCACTTCTACCAAGTGTGAATTGCACACATGTTTTTCACCTTGGATTCATTATTATTTTTTTTCTTTTTACCTATTGTAAAAATTATTTTCAAAATTCTAATTACTTAATGGCTTTTAGTCATGGGTTTTATAAATTAAGTTTACTTTTTTTCTACAACAGCAATGTGGCGACTGAACTTGTACGGGAAAAAGCTTATAGGTGAACTGTGCGCGACTAATAGGAGCGCCATAACTAGTGCTGCCTTATTTATTCCAAATTCCATACATTTGTTTTAAACAAAAACTTACGTTTCACGAACTATCTAAACAATGTCTACTTGTACGTTCTTGGAGTTATAAATTATTATTGCAAGGTCCAATATTCAAGTCTAATTCGATCTTATGCATGATTATTTAAATGTGTTATAAAGACGATATTGAAATTAAAACACTTTTTGAAATTTTCGTCTCTTCTTGAACACGACCGTGGAACACAATAAATTCACAAACTACTGAACCTATTTCAATGAAGCTTTTAGTAATTTATCAGTAGAGGGACTAAATTTAAACACAATTTGTTTTGTTCCTTTGTTTATTTGTTTGTATGAACACGATAAACTCAAAAACTGTTGAACCAATCACGATGAAACTTTTAGTAAATTTATAAGTCGCACCCCAGAATCTAATCGAAGATACAATTTATCGCGCTTTGTTACGTAGGCACTTATACGTACGTAGTAGTACGTAGTTCCCTAATACGTAGGGAATAATAGACAGGGGACAATTTCCTCAACAATTTTTCAGCACTAGGTGGGAACCGAGAAATGGTGTGAATCCTGTAGTTCACGCAGGCAAAGCAGCAAGCAGCGGCTAGTTATAAGTTGTGCGAAGCGATTCATTTCACACTAGCAACCCGCTCCGGCTTCGCACGGGACACGGGTAGCAGAGCATATATGACAACATTTTTTTTCTGTCGTAGTATCATATCAGCTTGTTGCGTGAAACCTGTGGATTAAATTTACTTAATTAGAATTAAATGTAACAGAATATCAATCCTACTTGGAGTATTTTTAATGTATGTTAATTCTTATTCTGTAAATATTTGAAAAAGTAAAAAATATATACATAAAAACAAATGAAAACATTTCTTTCTCTTAATACATCACGCATGCCACGTCGTTGGGGGACTGCTGAATTTATTTTGTGGCGCGATAGTTTTAAATTTGCGATAACTGCTGAAATCTATACTTATACTTAATATTATAAAGCTGAAGAGTTTGTTTGTTTGTTTGTTTGGACGCGCAAATCTCAGGAACTACTAGTTCAAATTGAAAAATTCTTTTTGTGTTGGATAGTCTATTTATTGAGGAAGGCTATAGGCTATATGTATAAAATAATACTATCTGTCTGTCTGTCTATTCGAGCAAATCTCCAAAACGGCTAAACTGATTTTGATGAAACTTCACAAATATGGAAAGGAAATGGTCAAAAGTGACATACACTACTTTTTGTATGTCTGTTTGTACGTCCATCTGTCTATTCGAGCTAATCTCTAAAACGGCTAAACCGATTTTAAAGAAATTTCACGGGTATGAAAAGGAGGTGGTCAAAAGTGACACGCTACTTTTTGTCCGTCTGTTTGTCTGTAAGTCTATGTGTCTATTCAAGCTAATCTTCAAAACAGCTCAGCAGATTTTAATGAAACTTTGCAGACGTGAAAGAAGGTTGTCAAGAGTGACATCAGCTACTTTTTGTGTCTGTCTGTCGTTTGTCTTCACTGATCTATCAACGTAGATAAAGCCGAAACTACTAAGTCTAGGAAGCCGACATTTGGAACAGTGGTTTATTTTATAACGTATCAATTTTTTATGAAAGAAATATTTGGAAATTTCAAATTTATGGAGGGGGGGACGGAAGGGCTTTGCATGAGTCTTTGTTCTTTAAAGTAAGAAACATAAAAATTTTGACATAAATAAATAATGATGTCTTTCAGGGTTTTTGGATTTCGACATTTTAAGGGTGGGAAACGGGATGTGAAAAGTATGGGAGTATGCGTTTTCAAGTTTGAATGGATGTACCCAATATTAGTTTCAGCAAAAAGTATGTATAAACCGTTTCGAATGTTAATACTATCTAAAACAGAAATGTGTAGTCTACGCAAGCGAAGCTGCGGGCGGTCGCTAGTATTAATATAAATTGAATAGTGTAAAGGGTAATTACAATGTGCATGAGATGCTTAAGGAATCTAACGTATTTAATTTAATAAGGAGTAATATCGTATCCATGTAAATGGCTTTCTAATTATCACATTAATTGTGACTATTTTTTTAGACATTAAAATAGGTATAGTATTTATATCTACGCTACCCTTAAAACATAGACATATCATGCCATCGCGGACTTTAAGTAGACTTATAAAGGGAATAATTCCTCCATACATTATTTTGTTATATCTCAAAGGAATAAGACAGCGTTTTCGATGAAAGCTCCCAGTCGGCTAGATTTCTTCCGACCTCTTCAACAATAATCGTCATATTTCAACCAATTTACACAAAACATTAATAATTTATACACATACCTTTCTCTTGAATCACTTTGTCCCCTGATGACAACTGTATGTAAATCCGTTCTATAGTTTTTGAGTTTATCGCGTTTAGGCAGACAGACACGGCGATGGATTTTATTTTATAACTAGCTTTCCGCCCGCGGCTTCGCTCGCGTGGACTACACAGTTGTACCGGAAGAGTTAAAGGAACCCAACACTCCAGAACATTGTAACACTTTCTAGAACATTTTGAAACTTAACTGCCTAAGAAATCTTTATACTTAATTTCATAGAAATCCATTTAGCCATTTTAGCATGAAGAATAGCTATCCCACAAGTCGGTCCCAAAATCAATCAGACGTTTTGGAGATTAAATGGAACAGACAGACAGACTAACAGACTAACAGACTAACAGACTAACAGACTAACAGACTAACAGACACTACGATTTTCTATATGTATATAAAAAAACTTGGCTTTTCACTCTTGACAACGCCCTCTATATATATGCAAAATTTCAGTAAAATCGGATCAGCCGTTTCGACGATTAGTCCTAATAAACAGAAAGACAAACACACAGACAAAAACCAACTTGTGTACTCCTGATAACCTCCTTTTTATGTCTGTGAAACGGCTTAGTCGTTTTGGAGATAAAAGACAGACAGACAGACAAAAATTTACCCATATCACTCCAGACAACCTATTTTTAATGTCTGCATAATTTCATTAAAATCTATATGGAATCTATATGGAAGATAAATTTATTACTTATCTTGCATTTAACTAAGGGAGAATACATTTTCCGTAATGACATTAACACTTTTATTTTATAAATTACAAGCAAATCGCAATCATGGAACTAATATGTACTACGTACAACTGGAATGATATCTCTCTAACATTAGCGTGGTCATGCGTAAACTGGTGATTAAAAAAAAAAAGTGCGAAAGGGAAGTAACCGGGTGCCTAACTATCTCTTTCTACACCACTTCTGTGTGGCTAGCATAAAATATTGTACCACTACACTGGGAAAAGTACTATGGTGAATTTAGATTTTATTACGAGGGAACCGAGGAATAAAAAACTATGCGTCATGATAATTACGATACAGGACCTATAATTTCCGCTGACGCATTGTTTTTTCCTCTTCACATTTCTCGTTTTTTTATTATGGGGGTCATCCATTGCTCGACTATTGATGAACACTTTTTTAGGGTAGGTAATTAGTGGCCTATAAAGGTTACATAATAGCATTGCGAAGCAATGGCATGATTGCTCACATCGCGTTCTAAAATCACTTTTTAAAATATATGGACTTAATTCAATAGGACTTTATACACGTTTGGCCGTTAATATTTCTGAAAGTTCTGAATCGATTTTGATAATTTTTGTGTTTAGTCACTATTTTATAACTTAGGGTAGATACTGTGAAAGATTTGTCGAAATCGGTTCACTTAATTTAAAGCTGTAGCAAATCAAAAAAGTCGATTCTTTGTTTTTGCGGAGTTTTTATTAAACAACTTTATTTCTGTTTTCTTTTGCAGTTTTATTTCTGTCTATCTTCTTTTCTTTTTAAACATTATTTAGGTACCGTAATTTAGCTTTATTTGGGTATCCGTTAACGCAAAGTTATAGTAGCCCTTGACTAAGCAAGAATTAATAATAAATGAAAAAGAAACGTACCTAAAAAGCATCAACGCAGGATGACAAGCTATTAGCAAAACATTACTATAACACAGGTCTACAAAAATTTTTTTTTCGAATTTTGATTTGATAATATCATCTACTGTTAATGTTTTTTAGTGTGTTGAAACCGAAAATGAGGTCAATTTTTTTCCATAACGTAGGTACAGATTTCGTTCAATCTCGAGTAAGTACAGTAATTATAACAATAAAAGATAACAGAATCGGCTGGTAACTTTGATTTATTTTCATCTTGTAATATATAGTACATATTTCCACTTGTCAGAATAAACGATGAAGCATACTTAATCATTATTTTTATAAAAACTTTTTGTAACAATGAATATGTTCATTAGATCGTTTTCGTATAGGAGTGTAATAAATTTGCCTATATTTCCAATATTTATGATGATAGACAAAAGACAGTGATGGTAAAAAAATCAAGAGCTTTCGGAGCATTGTAAGATACTAAATTTTCTAAAATCGGTTCGTAACTTTATAGGAAAATCGAAAACGGTGAAAAAGTCGAAATTTCCCTATTTTTCGGACAAAAAGTTGATTGTTTGAAAAACAGAAGAATTTAATATCGAAAAAATAAAAAACCTTCTGAGACTGGTAGATTGTCTACAAGTTTGAAAAATAAAATTTTAGAAACGGTCGAAAACCCTGACTTGAGCATGTGCCGTTTTCATTTAATGATTATCAGATTAGCTACCCTAGAAAGTAAGATTCGGCCTTATTTCAAAAAGTTATAAAGGTAGACGAAAACACTCGCGTCAAAAATGCAAGAGCTTGCGTGGCAAAGTATGGTAGCACATCGAAAATTGGTCCATAACTTTCTTCGAAAATTTTTTATACAATTTTGTTCAATATCCTCCGATAATTGCGAGAAGAGCGAAATCTGTAGATTTTTTTTCTAGGAAACTTATTTTTTTTTAGACCTAAATTATAAATATAAATATATATTTATAGAAATAGATAGTAATACACTATTTTACACTCTATTTTTTGTGACTTCTGGTTTTTTATATATCTTGGTATGCGCATGATAATAGTATTTCTAAAACTTAGTATGTTTATTAATATTTAAAACGAAAGTCTTAATTTATGGTTTTATGCTGGCAACTGAAACGAGAATTTGGGAAATTTTGACATTTGTCAAAGTTGAAGTTTTTGACGTGTCCTACTACCTAATACTAAGGTGTCCATAATGTTGAGATTAGTTAATAATAATACTTTGGTAGTTGCCTTTTGCCCTCTTTTGCATAAGATGTGGCCGTAATAATAGGTTGCCAGATATTTCAATGAATATGAAAGATGGAAACTTATGTATTTTTTTAAAGAGAATAATTTAGTTACAGATCTGACGTCATTCTAGTTACAGATCTGACGTCATTCTAGTTACAGATCTGACACCATACAGGTAATGAATTTGACGTCATATATGCATTTGAGAGACTTGTGTGTGTGATTTCGATGGGGTATTGAATCTGTCCGTATCTCTGGTGCCAAAAGAAAGGAAGGAGGCCATCATATTAATATTTGAGATCCTTAGGTCTCGCACCAGCGTTGAATTTTGAGACATTTTGGCGCTAGAAATAATGTTTCGGTACCTATAGTCTTTTAACCCGAATGATTGGGAATTTTTGAGATTGTTGGGTTTTTTCGGGAAAGAAAAGAGCTTGGTTGCCTGTACGAACTTATGTTTTCAAGTTCCCACGTGCGCTCAAGGCGGTGAAGTGCGACAATATATATGAGAAATATATTTCAAATATATATATCTACAGAATCCTTGACCTTTTTAATAACGTGTTTAGGCTCATTGGGATCGTTTCAACGAGATAATTCTTAAATGATGGTTCTAAGGGCTTCGGCGTGCAAAAGTACCTACGCAACTTGTCGCGCTTGGAGTTTTACTTCTGTGGTATTTAACTATTTTGTAAATAAAGGCGGTCAGCCATCTAATTATGAATCACATTCTAGGTAGCTTTATTTCTGTAATCAATAGGAGATTTGTATTCAAAAGGGTATTATACCTAAAGGGAGCATACAGCTAATTTACTAAGGTGATTGAGATATCGATATTTGAAGCTTTGATTTTTAGAGTTACTGACTACTTCACAATTTATTTTGGAGGTGAGAAGCCTCCGTCGATTGATCACATTTTCTGCGGGTTGCCCGCTTTTAGTGACTAGCTCTCTTGAAATTCTCTTTGCTTGCTTCTACTTTTCTATCGAGGTGGATAGGAGTCGGGCTACTGCCGTTTATTTATTTTTTTTTTTTGTAAATTTGATGATTTAACAGTATTTCGTACACAGCCAACCAGTATTTTTGATGCTATCGCGAGTTGTACTACGCGGTGCCCACGCGAGACCTCATTTTCAGTGCTTACGTTCGTGTTTTATGATCCCTTATAAATATTAAAATTACTTGTTAATAATGAATGTAAATTGATTCCCATCATTCATGTATGTTTTTTTACTCCATAATTATACTGATGTATGTTTGTAGCATTTTAATTTGAAATCTGCTAAACCAATTTTGACAAATGTTCGAATTAAAGGTTCTAATTTACTAAATTACGACATAGGTTATTGACACGGACATACAGAAATCTTTATACTCTTGTAAAAAAAGTTTACTTCAGTGTCACGGGTTAAGATAGGCTTAGAGAGTTTTGTTCGATGTTAGTCGAAAATTAAAAAGTTCCTGTTATGGTCTTATTTATCCTACGTAACTTAGTCACTCTAATCAGAAAGAAACAATATGGCACCCACTAACGTCCTTGTTACTTTTATCTCTTTAATTCGTTTTCAAGGTCAAATTTCTAGGACCTCGAAATTTCTTCGTAGAGCTCATTCCAGTTGTACGTAGTACATATTAGTTCCATGATCGCAATTTATTATTAGAACCTGTCAAAAACTTGTTCTTGGTTCTCTCCTCGGGACTGCTTTAAATTCCACAAAGTAGGATTTACTACTGACCAGTTTTTTTTTAAACTAAGTATATTTAAAGTTACCTGTGAAAAAATTTGCCACAACCACCCACTGATTCTCTTCCACAGTATCTTATACAACACTTTATAATCATTTTTTATTGGATATGTGAAGAATATATAGTATAAAATAAATAGTATAAAAACTTAAGCCAAAAAACCAATGCAGGAGAAATTTTCACAAACCCAGTAATTTCAATTGACAAGTTGATTTTAGCTTACTAATGAATCAAACCAAAAGCAATGCTTTTTAAAGCTAGTACTAACGTGATAACGTTTTAGTTCACATTTGGGACGGTGAACGTTTTGATCCATCGGCATCATACGATATCAATATAATAATAAGACGAATCGCGTACTATATATGTAACAACCGTAATCAATTTCGTGGTAGGAAACAAATCGTACTACATGCTGCGATCGGTCGAATGGTCATCATCCTGTTTACGGTGGGTCATCTATACTAATCTATACTAATATTATAAAGCTGAAGAGTTTGTTTGTTTGTTTGTTTGAACGCGCAAATCTCGGGAACTACTGGTTCGAAATAAAAAAATCTTTTTGTGTTGGATAGCCTATTTATTGAGGAAGGCTATAGGCTATATGTATAAAATAATACTATCTGTCTGTCTGTCTATTCGAATAAATCTCCAAAACGGCTAACTGATTTTGATGAAACTTCACAGATATGGAAAAAAAGTGGTCAAAAGTAACATACACTACTTTTTGTATGTCTGTATGTACGTCCATCTGTCTGTTCGAGCTAATCTCCAAAACGGCTTATCCGATTTTGATGAAATTTCACGGGTATGAAAAGGAGGTGGTCAAAAGTGACATACGTTACTTTTTGTCCGTTTGTCTGTCTGTACGTCTATGTGTCTATTCGAGCTAATCTCTAAAACGGCTGAACAGATTTTAATGAAACTTTGCAGACGTGAAAGAAGGTTGTCAAGAGTGACATCAGTTACTTTTTGTGGCTGTCTGTCGTTTGTCCTCACTGATCTATCAGCGTAGATAAAGCTGAAAATACGAAGTCTGGGAAGCCGAAATTTGGAATAGTGGTTTATTTTATAACGTGAGTATTCATTTTTTAAGAAAGGAATATTTGGAAATTTCAAATTTAAGGAGGGAGGGATGGAAGGGCTTTGTATGAGAGTTTTTGTTTTTTAAAGTTAGAAACAAAAATTTTAACATAAATAAATAATGACGTGTTTCAGGGTTTTTGGATTTCTACTCTTTAAGGGTGGGAAACGTGAGGTGAAAAGTATGTGAGTATCGGTTTTCTTAACGCTGTCAATAGATGGCGGTCGTTACAATCCCTAACCCGCATTGAAGTAGCGTGGTAGATTAAGCTCCGAAACCCCCTCCTCACCCTGGGGGAGGCCTAAGCCCCTGCAGTGGGGTAAAATGGGCTGATGATGATCGGTTTTCTTAAAGGAGTGGGGAGAATGAAGATTGAAAGTTTAAATGGGTGTACCCAATATTAGTTTCAGCAAAAAGTACGTATAAACCGTTTCGAATGTTAATGCTACCTAAAACAGGAATGTGTATTCTACGCAAGCGAAGCTGCGGGCGGTCGCTAGTTTATCTATATAATGAATGTTGCTTTGTATTTTTTTGTTATATATGTGCTCCTATGTCATCCTATGCTGAAACGTGGCTGAAACATTTGCCTACGCTGGATTGATTCCTGCTGCTGATTCCTTTTCGTACTCATGTAATTTGGCATTTTAGATTTTCCGTCTGATGCTCCATTGGTATTTTTGTGCGTAAGTACTATGCTATTCTATAAATTAAAAAATATTTTTTACTTTATCAGAATATTTTTCTTTTTAACATGGTATTTTAAATTTGCACTGCAAAAAAAACTGGATATTTTGAACCTATTATCTGTTTTTTTTTTTTAATTTTAATAAAGAACTCCTACTAACTTAAGAAAATATTATGGTCACCTTAGTAATATGACGTTAAAAACTTCAACTTTGACAATACACACGTCAAAATTCCGCAAATTCTCGTTTTAGTTGCCAGTAAAAAACATAAATTAAAACCGCCTTTTTAAACATAACTGAATTTTTTTATAAATTTTTTACGTAATAACTTTCAAAAATATTATTATCTTCCGGATACCAAGACATATCAAAAACCAGAAGTCACAGAAAATAGATATTAGATGAGTATTCGTATATATAAATGAGATGTGAAATTATGATAATTAAGTACGAGAGATGAAATTTTTTTTTTTTTCTAAAGGCAAGTGTTACAAAGGGACAAACGGACTCTCCGGTAGCTATCTCCTACAAACTCATTTTGCCTCCTTACTGCTTACAATTTAAAATAAATCTTATGCGTATTGAAAAAGTTTCGTTTTTTTATTACAGTTTCGAGAGTGTATAGTCCAGAACCTACGTAGTAGGTACTATTACGTCCATGATCTCAGTACTATGTAAAATATTTTCACTGAACTAACGAGTGCATAACAAGACAACGGCAATAAACTAATATGCAAAACAGATAGGTAGCGCTTTCGTTTTATAGTACGATTACGATATTGTAAATTAAACATAGACCATAGATGGCCCTTTTAGCTTTTTTTTCTCACATACGCCATCTAATCTTTTTTGACAGAACTTAGACGTAACCAACATTACATAGCGTGAAACGCAAGCCAAAGGGGGCACCTTATCGGATAGGCAAAAGTAAGTACCTAACGCAACAGATGGGTCTATTCTAGTATGATAATGAAATGCTGACTTTTAAAAAAACATACCATTGTAGATTGTAGGCTTTCACTGCACAGTCGTGGGAGTTATATTTCCAAGCTACAAAATGACTACGAACTTTGGTTTTTTTTACTGGCTACGAATCATCTACATATAGGGAACAAGCATTACTTATCCATGCTGTCAAAAAATCTCAAAGGGACAATTTAAAATTGGAGTTGTTAGTGGGCCAATCCATAGAGTGATTAACCAATCTAATACAGAAACCCATTAATCGATAAAGAAATATTTTAACAGAATATGTAGCTTATCCTAATTAGATTAAGGTCGGTTAGTATATTCAAAGGCCGGAAAATGCCTCTATGATAAATGTCTTAAGAAAACATTGTCTTCCAACTTTGATTCAAATCCAACTCCAACTTTTCAATTCCAGCTTGATCTATGTTTATGCACAAATTACAATGATAAGGATACGCCCCACTGAACATTTTACATAAAACTTTTTAAAAATTGCGCCATCTGACATAAACAGTTCGAACTAATACTATATAACCAATATAACTTCGTAAGAAACGCCATCTTATGGACTTCGTTAATAAAATTATCGGTTTAGTCGGTGGTTTAAAAATATATTTATTTAATTATTCAACCAATTAAACATGCAACAAACATAATGTAAGATTACTTATTGATGATACGATATCCCATGTTTGTTTTTAAGTTTTGTATCATAGTTTTTGCAGCCTTTTACAACGCAACTTGGAATTGTTAAAGACAGCAATAGCTAACGAACGATCGTGTGCTTCAGGATGGCGGTACAAAGCAATACAAGGTTACCGTTTTGGATTGTGATTATGCTCTAGATTTAGTACCTAATTTGTACTATTTAGTACCTCAAGTATACAAAATAAATGCATTTTAGCACATTTTGTCATTGGAAATGACTTTCATTTCATTGGAGTATAGGGGGTCATTTGGGAGTTTTGTGAGACAGGCAGATTGCACGAAGAGTTTTTGAGATATTTGAATGAACTGGTGTCAAAAGACGCAGCTCGGCGAGCTCTACAAGATGGCAAAAGACAATTTGGAAAAAGATCAAAAACAAAAAAATTATCGGCAAAAAATGAAAAAAAAAATAGCAATTTTTTTCCCCGAATTTCATTTTGGGAGCCCGATGATGTCTCGAGAACTAGGTCTGAAAAAAAAAATGGCTCGGGGTAATTAAACAGGGGATCGATTGAGACTAAAATTGTTAGAATCGGACAACCGGTAGTAGTGGTTAAGGGTGCCCTTAGTTGGAAGTCGGATATGCGTCGGTGTTACATTTTGTACTAATTCAGTTTGTTCGATCGAAATGTCGTACAGAATGTTATATTTCAAAGTTTTAAGCTTATTGAGAAACAATTGTGTTATTTTTAGTGCGAAAAAAAATTAAAATTATTTCGAAAAATATTATCAAAAATATGTGTGTTTCCTTTATTCCGTTAGGTTCATTTCCAATGTCGTAAGAAGTTCGTGCGAAAGCAGGAGATCCGTTGATTTTTTTGTGTTAACCGTAACATTTTTCAAGAATTAAATACGGCGACACTGAGCTACTTTCTCTATGGTGGCAACACTGATACTAATGTCTCAGCGTCGTCACGTCTCACGTCGCCCTCTGAGCGTCTCCCACAGCACTGTGACCGTTTTTAGCATATTTGATGCTAAATTAGCATTTTTTGGTCTCTTTGGAATATTTTTAGCGTACTTATGAATAAACATACTTTGGCATTATTTACCCAAATTAAATTGGTAATTATTACGTATTACGGTAAAACCTTTACGACTTATATGGCAGTTCAAAGTACATTTGTTCTATGGTTACATTTTGATCGAAGAACATATTATTCTGTGTCTATTAGGGAAAATTTCCTGAATTGAAGAGAATACTAACAGCATTTCTACATTTAGTAACAAAAAAATTGACATAAACATAGCTATTAATAGGTATTCGCATCTAGAAACTATGATATAAATGGCAAAAAAACCATGTTAACATAAATCACACATATGAATCATTTGTGCCGCATCGGACGTGATGCCGAAAAAATCCGACGTAAAGATTTTATTCACATAAGAAGTCTTAGATGTAAACAATTCCAAGTCGCTGTCACTATTATAGACATTAAAAGAGTTGCTCGCTCGTAAGAAGAATGAGTTTCGACGGTAATTAGTGTTAACCAAGGTATTGCTAAAGGTTATGTTACATGGCACCCCACGCGGTACACACAAATTGATCCTGTCCAGTAAGGCGGAGCAGTCAAATGTTCCGCATGCAATTTCCATTAAAAATAAAATGTTCGCTGTTCGCCTTCTTTCTCCATAGGGAGAAAATTATACTTACGGCACCTTGTCTCATACCCATGATCATCACCTTTACACTTGAATTGTAGGTACCTTAGAAATCTTTTTTGGATGCTTTCGATACGAAAGATGTACACGTTGTATTGCGGATTCCGAATCACTGTGTGCATGCAGTGATGCAATGCGCCAATAGTAAGCAAGCATACAGTGCGTACAAAAATCTAATAAGTTACTCAGAGATATTTTTCATTTGACTTGGATGTATTTACTAGCTTTCCTAATAATGTTTAAGCGTAAATACGAACAGAGATATAGAAATGAGTGGGAACAAAAACCGAGCCGAACAAAACCGAGTTCACATCACTATACTATATAAACTCGGTTTTCTGTAACCACTCATTTCTTTGTGATGACCAAAAATTCGGAAAATGCCTTTTTCAAAGCGTGTGGTATAACATTACTTAGCAAAGTTGCTAATATGAAAATAAATTCTCACTCTCTAAAACAATCGATCGACGAGGAATACCGTCAGTTACAATTAGACAATAAAGTGCAAGATCTCAGGGCCGGTACATCTGGAGGCATAGTAATTAATACTGAAGAATTCTGGGGGGATTAGTAGGTAGGTGATATTTGTAATGCTAAAGATGATACTCCAATATATAAACATTTAAGTATTTTTTGTAGTTTCATGAGTCTTCTTATTTCAAACAATGCTACAGAGTATTTTGTCAAGTAAATTTAATAAAAACAAAATTACGAAACAGATTTTCAAATGCACACGTTTAATGTATATTACATGTTAAACAAGGCATTATTGAAAACAGTTCATGTATTAATTTTGAACCGACGCAAAACATGCTGAATAAGAAAACTTCTAATAATGAGTATGTAATAGACGACGATGAATCAGAATATAAATGGTATTGTAAAATTGTGTTGTTTGGTTTCATTTCATAGCATATTTTTGGCATAAAAATGTGTTTAGTATAATTTTAGCACAGGCAACCTTAAGATTTAGCATATGTCTCGATTTGAAAACGGTCACACTGGCCACAGGCCTCGCCTAGCCTCGCATCGATAATCTAATCGCTACTACGCTATAGTCAACAAAATGGCGGACGACAGACTTTCACATTTTAAGGAGCAGACGTAACTGCGTGAGACTAATAAGTTCAATTTGTTTAAGCATTGCGCGTGATGTATTGTGCTTTGTGGTATTGTGCAGCCAAACTTGATGACTTTATTCTTCGATTTATTTTATTTAAGTTTCATTTTTTGGGCCCACGAATCACGGTAAATGAAGGTTTCACAGTCGGGTGAGTTTCTAGCGCTTTTCATCGTATATATTTGTCTATTTTGTGCAACTATGCATGCAGGGCGTCAGCATGATTATTTTCTCTAGGCACGCCAACGAAGGCACGCATAGTCTAGGTTACTAATTATTTTATTTGTACCATTTATTTACACAAGTACACCAAAGGCATACCTAACGCATTACGCCCGGGTTGGTTGAGGCTTTAACTATATGGACTTCAATTTCGCCTGCGAAGTTTTATATAAAATGATAGCTTTCCGCCCGCGGCTTTGACCGCGTGGACTATACAGTTGTACCGCAACAGCTAAAGGGACGTGACGCTCCAGGACACTTTCTAGAACATTCTGAAACGTAACTACCTAAGAAATCTATAGTACCTAATTTCATCAAAATCCATTTACCCATGTTAGCATTAAGAATAGTTATCCCACAGGTCGGTCTCAAAATTAACCGGGACCGAAAAACTAACTGACTCTACGATTTCTATTTATATTTAAAAATTTATATG
The DNA here is from genome assembly GCA_949709985.1 of Luffia ferchaultella. Taxonomy (NCBI): domain Eukaryota; kingdom Metazoa; phylum Arthropoda; class Insecta; order Lepidoptera; family Psychidae; genus Luffia; species Luffia ferchaultella. Next base: position 10,333,855 of record OX453243.1, on the reverse strand, counting down.
TCTATATTATTTTATCTAAAATAAAAGCCGGGACATACAACAACATGGACAAAAAGTTACCTATATGACTCCTGACAACCTATTTCTAATGCCCGCATACTTTCATTAAAATCGGTTTAACCTTGTAAGAATTTAGCTTGAACAAATAGACAAACAAAAATTAGAGTATGTCATTCCTCACACCCTTTTTTAACGTTTGCGAAGTTTCATTGAAATCAGTTTAACCGTTTTGGAGTTCAGTTCACAGAGACAGACGGACAGACAGACAAACAAAAAGTGTCATATGTCGCTCCTGACACCCTTTTTATCATATTTTTTAAGTTTCATTAAAATCGGTTTAGCCGTTTCGGAGACTAGCTCTTACAGACAGACAAAAAGCAGCCTATGCCACCCTGATGATGCCCTCTACATGTTTGCATAGTTTCATTAAAATTGGTTTAACCTTTTAGGAGTTTAGCTCAAACTGCAGATAGACAGACAAACAGGCATACATACAAAAAGTTGCATTTGTCACTTCTTACACCCTTCTTTTCATGGCTGCGAAGTTTCATTAAAATAGGTTTAACCATTTGGAAGTTTAGCTTGAACAGACAGACAAACAAAAAGTGTCATATATCATTCCTGACAACTTACTAATTACAGCTGTGAAGTTTTATTAAAATTGGTTTAGCTGTTTCGAAGATTAGCTCGAACAGACAGACAAAACGTAGCTTATAGCACACACCCGATAATGCCCTCTTCACATCTGGCTTCAGAGATTAGCCCGAACAGACAGACAGGCACTACGATTTTATTTATATAGAAGAGTAATGTCACTTCTCACACCTTTCTTTTCACGACTGTGAAGGTTCCTTAAAATCGGTTTTATACTTTTAACCATTTCACACATTATCATAATGCGTCTCACCTTGGTTTCACAAGGGCTCTTTCCTTCCCTTTCCCCACCCTAACCCTCCCACCTTCGCCGCCCTTTTCCCTACACCAACCTTCTCATTTCCATCATCAGTAGGCCGAGTAGTTGTTAGATGACCGTCTAAAAGTTATTTTTCTGTTCCTCGGGAATATTTTTTTTTTTGAAAATTTTTCTGAATTAAAGGAACCTATGTTCTGTACCCCTGACAATGTGTATGCAAAATTTCATGATGTTCGGTTGAATAGTTAAGGCATGAAGGCGTAACACTCAAACAAATAAACAAACAAAGTCACTTCTGAATTTACAATATTAGATAATATTGTAAATATTCAAACTACCCATAACATAATAATATTTACATAGCATAGAGTGAGCCAACTGGGCCCTGGAGTGAATGTACCATAATTAAAATTATATTGAATTTAATTCAGATGAAACATTATTATATCATTAAAGATAAAAACAATGTACCTACTCATTGGATTTGGAAAACTCCTTTGTCTAAGCCGGGGATGGCTGCAACACAAATTAATAACAATTACATTTCCTGTATTTCTATGTCACTAATCGATGGGGTCAATCATCAAGATCAAATCTATACTATAATAAAGGTGAAGGGTTTGTTTTTTGTTTGAACGCACTAATCTCTAGAACTACCTATTAGTAGAATTTGAAAAACTCTTTTTGCATTTGATTGCCCAATTCTTGGGGAAAGTGTTAACATCACATATAGGGGAGGAGCAGTAGGTGTAAACCTACAATAAACATAAATATTATATGTATTATATATATAATATATTACATGTATATATTATTTTAAAAAAATTATTAAATAAATTTTGCGAGCACACATGCAGGCATTGTAGTCTCTTTAATGAACATTGCATCTAAAATCAAAGGAAGGCCATAAAATTTATTATTTTAACTTTTTCACTTGTCATCAATCATTATCAATTAAATGGCTCGTGACTTTCAATTTGACCCAAATGGGTTAATGTGTAGTGCATAGGTTAAAATCAACTTTTCTTGACTAGTTTGCTTGTTGGGTATGGTTTTCCTTTATATTTTAGACACAACGTTTTTTAACGTATTAACTTGTCATCAATCAATTATCCTTGTCATTAAAATGCTCGTGGCCTTGGGCCTGACCCGATTGGTTTAAAGTGTAGTGCCTGGGTTAAAGGGATTTTATGCCTATAATTAACCTATTGTACCATAAAAACACAAAGTGAATTATTTTTAAATGTAAGTATTTTTCCTTAGAATGAAGTACAATTTTTTTTTCTGCTTACCTCATCGTGTAGCGTATTATTTCAGAGGTTCGAATTAAAGTTGCATAGACCACTTCTTTTTATTCCAGCTACCAGTTTCTGCAATATTCTTCTCCAAAATAGCTTTCCCTGTGTCCTCCTCCTGGCATTTCTAAATGAAACCTTTAAACATTAAAAATCTTCTAGGTGGATAGAATATGAAATTCTAATAGTTTTCAATAATATCAATAAATTTCAATCATTTAGGCACATAAATAGCTATATTGATTATGGAACCTTGCACCGAGCATGGTCCAATTATATAACCTGACAAACAAAATAGGAGTTGCTAGTGTTAGCTTAATTATACAGCATCTCGTGATTAAGCAAGCAGGCATTTCCTTTGCTGAATTGATCCTTGTTACTCAAAGATGAATTTAGGAAGAAGGCTTATTAAAATTTTTAATGTCAGTTTTGGATGAGCTGATGAGGGTCACCTTAAATCGCTTAACAATTTACCTTTAGATATAAGGTCAAGTTTGGTAAATCGTTTAAATCGTCGTGTAAATCAAAGACGCCAAATTCATTTCTACTATTCAATTTGCACTTTTGCATAGAAAGCAGAGAAAAAAAGTTTCAAAGTTAAAGTACCAAAAGAAAATTAAGAAAATACTGAAGTGTTGTTTCCTTTCATCTCAAGTTTTTAATATGAAACACTGTAAATATTATTCCATGAATGAAATTCGCATGTGTGGTTTATTCGAAACTGATACTAAACATAATGCAATAACATAAAAAATGCTGGTATATAATTATCACTTATTATTAAAAAAGAACCCCCTCCTTATACTTCATCAAAAATCAAGATGGCTCTCCTTCATAAAACAATCTACAAGTTCTGAAGCTTTACCCTGCCAAAGGAGAACTTTTAATGCCAAATCGTCAAATGCTGTAAATATATACCACTTTTTTTGTCTTGTACAGACGCCACTACATGTGCATATGTTTCATAAATTCAATCACAACAAAATGTCCAATAAAAATAAAGATAATAGAATAAACATACATACAAATAACCAATACCACCATCATCTCCACTAATGATCTTTTTGTAGTAGATATATTTTAGCTAACTTTTGTCATATAAGCTACAATTTTTTTAATTTAATTTGACGGCGCTGTCACCGCTACTAAATGGCTTTTGAAGGATGAGGTAGAGTCTGCACCATCAAAGAAGTCCCGCGGCAAAAAAAATGAACTATATTTAAAGAGGTTAATTGTCTGTGTTTGAACATATGAGAATTTCGTCAAATGTGTATTTAATTGTCTATAAACTTTTAAAAAGTAGTTGAAAATTCTTAAAGTCCTTGAAAAATAAGTCTCAAGGTGAAAGAGATTATGCGACGCGCAAACAGCGCCGCGGCTACGGGACTTCTTTGGTTGTGCGGACTCTAGATGGCTTTATTATTTTTTGCCTGCGTATTATTGTTCTTTTTTTAGCCAGTTCAAATACTTGGTTATACTTACTTGAAATTCACATATGCACAATTTACTAATAACAATTACTTTACCTTGGTCTTGAAATTTCGAAAATCTGTCATTCAAACAGAAAACTTGGTAAATTATTACCTTGTTGTGTCTGAAAAAAAAAATAACAATTAATTTGAAATAAAAAATATTGAGGGAGTGAAGTGGTGCTCCCGAGAATTGATATGTAAACGTAAGCATTTTTAAAAGCAAATTCACAAGGTGTGGAAAATTAAAAGTAGGTACAAAAAGGACAGCTAGCTAGATTTTCAAGAAACCAACTGAACTTTGTTCAGTTGTTGTACTGAGTTTTTTAATTTAAATTGTTTAATCCTTTGGGAATAACTCTAAAATTTCATTAAATTATTAAAATGAAATTATTTTTAAAATTGTAAAGCGCACATCTGCATGTAAAATAAATAATTGATTGGTTTAGTTATAAATTTTAATTCTATTTTTTACAACTTCTCTATATTTTATTTCATTGTACTATTTCGTTTTAATAATAATATGTAAATAACACGTAGAAATGACTCTGGGGCTAGCACGTGAAAATAAATGATTTCTGTCTTTCTTTCTTTCTATTGGGCCGACTGTAATGCAAACTTTAGCCAATAAAAAACTTTTACCCCAGTGCCTATCCTGTTATAATGAAGCTTGAAGAAACCAATAATATTTTTTATATTGCATCATATAGTAAGCCTCCCTTACCTCCTTACCTTGGGGGAGGCCTAAGCCCCTGCAGTGGGGTAAAAATGGGCTGATGATGATGATGATCATATAGTAATGCAGGTATTATGGTAGTATCATATTCCTCTTATTCCTATATTTTCCTATCGAAGATCTGGAAAACAATTAGTAATTTAGTGAGATTTGTGTCTGTGGTATATATACAAAATAGCAATTTCAGGTGGAGAATTTTATGTTTCACTCAGAAACTATGTGAGTAAAAAATGTTAACACTTACCTAATGTAATAGGTGTTGATGATATGTGGGATTTGTTTTCAATAAATGCGTGGTTTCAATGAAAAACAATGTAACCAATTTTTCAGAAATCTTCAGTGACGCTTAATGTATAGTTTTCCTGAAAATAAGAAGGGAGGACGTAAAGGAAATCGCTTGTGCCAGCTTTACTTATAATAACAACTTGTAAAACTATAGTAAAACTTGGACTATCTATGCTATCTATGTATGTCTGTGTGTTGCCATTTATCTGATGAGCCATTGAATCATTCTAGCAATTGTTCAGCTTCTTATACTTAATTGGATTAATGTATGATAAAAGAACCTACATAGAAAACAAGTTTCTGCTAAAGGTACTATTAACATTCAAGGTGGTTTCTGTGTCGTTTTTTGCTGGAACAAATTTTGGTTACTCCCATACAAACTTTCAAACACCATTTCCCTCCTCCCTTACTTTAAAATGTGAAAATCCAAAAACCCTGAAACATATATTTATGATGAGTAGCTATAATAATCCATTTTATTAGTTCCCAATTTTGAAAAACCGATACTCGCATACAAATTTTCATCCCTGCTTGTCCCCCTAAAATGTGGAAAACTAAAAATCCTGAAACATTATTTGTTTACGGATTATAATTTTTATGAACAAAGACTTTCATACGAAGTTCCTTCCCCCATTTTTTCCCCTTGAAGCTGAAATATCCAAAAATTCTTATGTTTATGTTATAATCCTGAACTATATTCCAAAATTCAGCTTCATAGACTTAGTAGTTTCTTCATAGACATAGTGTCCGCTTTGCGATGGTAGAACAGTAAGGACAATCGATTTTACATATATACCATGGCTTTGCTTGTGTGGACTCGCCCGGAAAAATAGACGGACAAAAAAGTTGCATGTGTCACTCCTGACAACCTCCTTTTCATATCTATGACGTTTCATTAAAATTAGTTCAACTGTTTCAGGGATTAATTTCTATACCATGTCCCCATCGTTATATTTTATAGCGACAGTCCGCTACTTCCCTTGTGTGGTTTTCATGATTCCTAAGTTGCTACAATTTCAAAAGTTTAAACAAAAAGCCCTTAACATATCTGAAATGAAAATAATAAATGGTTCAGCCATTTCGGAGATTAGCCCAGACAAAGAAGTAGCGTATGTCACTCCTGACAACCTCCTTTTTATGACTGTGAAGTTTCATCAAAATAGGTACAATCTTTTTGCAGTTAGCTCGAACAGACAGATAGACGTACAGACAGACAAAAAAGTAACCTATGTCACTCCTCATAACTTCTCTTTATATCTGCAAAGTTTCATTTGGGCTATCAAACACAAAAAGAATTTCGATTTCTCTCGTAGTTCCAGAGATTAGGTCAAACAAGCATACAAACAAACTCTTCAGTTTTATATGTTGTAGTATATAGATTTGTAAGACATTCAAAATTATGAAATGTTATGATAAACTACAAAATAATTATGTGTTTCTAGCATGTAATAATAAAAAACAATTTTAAGACTCTTATAATTAATTCATTGTAATCTTCACAGATGTTGAAAAAAGTCGTCGAGTTGGTGTCGAAGAAAAGTATATCAAATTCCGTTCATCGCCCAATTTCAAAAATATGAAAAAAGTAAATATACATAACAGCTACTACTTGAACTTTTATTTGGAATATATTATACTAAAATTATGTTTGCCTTTTAGTTTTTAAAATCAAAAATTGACTACACGGAGACTTCAGCCCAGAATTCTCCTCAAAATGGTTTAGCAGAAAGCCCACCGGCTACTGTTACACATAGCTGTCAGAATAAATTACAACCTCCGCTACCATTAGAATCGCCACCCCCGGATTCTCCAAGTGAGGACATGGGAAAAAATACATTTCTAGAGCCAGTACTTGAAGTAGTTAGTAAAAAGGAAAAACCAGATGAAGAACCAGAACAAGAACCCGAAATAACAGAATCAGTTCCACCACCGAAACCAGCCGCTTGTAGAGACTTTATACGGGGAACGTGTGTCAGACCAGGCTGTAAATATTTACATGAGTATGATCTATCACAACTATATAGAGTGTATACATTCTGTCGAAACTTCCAGAATTCAGTGTGTACACTACCTAATTGTCGGTACGCTCATGCCTCGGTGTTTGAAGAACAAGCGTTCTACCGTACGGGTATACTCCCGCCACATGCACTAGCCCATCATAAAAACAACAACAACAACAATAACATGGTAACAAATCAGGTTGACAAAAGTTTCATCCTTCAACCGCCTCCTCCGCCGCCGCCGCCGCCGCTACCTCCCGTGGTAGAGGCACGTGAAGGTATTTTTTATAATAATAACACACACAATCACAACAACGTCTAGGTCCCAAACTAAGCATTAGCTTGTATTTTGGGTACCAAGCGAAGACACCACATACATATAACTACCAAGACCCGGTGCCAGTATTAATATTCATCATATAAATACTGACCCGACCTGGGATTCGAACCCGGGACCTGCAGCTTCGTAGGCAGGGTCGCTACCCACTAGGCTAAGCGGTCGTCAAAGTTACATACAAAAGGGCGTGAAAGTGAGTAACGAGAAAATTAATGTTATAGTGAAAAAAGCGTGGGGTGCAATGAAATATATTTGTAACAACTGATATCGAGCACCCCACGGGTTTTGACTATAATATTGATTTTCTGGTTAATCACTTTATTTTTAAAGTTATTTTTTTTTCTTTTTAGTTTGACTTGCTATTAAAGCGTTTTGTTTTTTTTTTAAACTACTTATAATTTTTATCTTTCTATATATTTTGGCCAATTATTATTAGCATTCAGTACTGCTTGAAACTGACAGTTCTGTTTGTAGATGCACCACTGCTTAACACTTATTAGATAAGATAAGATACCTACATAATATTTTTGAAAAGGCTCGTATATGTAGCAAATTTCAATTTAATTTCAAACTATTTCCAGGATTGCCTCCGCCACTAGTAAACATGAATATGGCTACTATGCCACCAATGCACATGGGGTAAGACTTTTTTTAGTATTTCTTTTATATATGATAAATAATAATCATGCATATTGCATACTAATTTCATGTGAAAACATTTTGTACAATTTCAGACTTGATATGAAACCACTTCCGAATATGACTTGTATGCCACCGGCACTCACTAATCCAAATGTTCTGAAAAATACAGTTAATGGAAATATACCACAAAGTCTAAAACGAAGTTGGAACGAACGTGAAGAATGTATGTATACTCCTTTCTGGACCGTATGAGAGCGATGTTTGGATTTTTTACAGATTTCAAATATTTTTACATCCATGTATTCAAATCCAGTCGACTTTAAATTGTGCAATACTTTTTCTCACGGATTTTCCCAATGTCGCTATATAAAACTAGACAATAGATTTTAAGGGACATGTACATAAGGTTATAAAGTTCATAGTAACATGTCTACACTTTGTGGATACCTCTTATTGTGATTTTGACTATAACTTGAATTATGCTATAGTTACATGTACATTGTACATAGTTAAATCCCTTATTTAGCCTTGAATTTGAAGGTACCTGACCCCTACCTGCTTACGCTGTTTACCTACCTGCAGGTAAAATTTCTGGGAAATACACAATCCTTTTTTGGTTCAGCTTTATACAAATATGTATAGTTAGTTAAGTTATATAAAATACAGTTAGTTAATTTACTTCCCAAAGAAAATTCATGCTGCACAAGACATTTATTGTGACAATATGCAGGTTGTAACACAATCATATTGAGATGCTTAATTTAGCTGTTATTGGTAATATATCGCAGGCATAAAGCACGCGCTTCCTTTCTTAACCCAACTTTTTAGCCTTCATCCAATAAATGTATTAATGTGTGATTTCAATATTTTAAATACACTAATGCGAAATTCAAGTATTGCTTCTTTAGGAAATTGCATAAGAAGCGCCCAATGTTGTATTTTGGTAATACGGTTTTGTTTCAACCTGTCATCATATTGTTGATACCCAAATAAATAAAGTCTTTGTACATTGCGAAAGTTAGAAGTGAAATCTTTTTAGCATGCACTACAGTACTTTTCAAATGCAGTTTTGCCACTAACAAAAGCATTCTGTTGAAATATCTAAACAGTTTTATAAATTTAAATTAATTTAAATTTAACAGATTTAAAAGACAACACTTGGACTGTTTCGGATTCCTGGTTATTTATTTCTATTTAAGTATAAAATGTATACAGATGTTGTCAAAAGGTAAGCAGAGCGATTGTTATTATTGCTGGTTGATTTTTTCTCAGTCATCGCGACCCCCCGTGGACAGGAGGCAAATGCGAAGCGGGCAAAATGCGATAGTTGCATTCTCTTGGAAAACAGGTTTGCATAGATAATGTACTATTGATAAATGGATCATTTTTACTATTCTAGCGAAATATTCTATTTAATTATTAAGCTTATAATATACATGTACAACTGAAAATATTATTTGTTATAAATTACTTATTTCATAAAATCCCAAAATATGTACTTGTAGATATGAATTATAATTAAAGATCACAAGTTTTGTGAGGCATGTATTATATAAAATATTTACATAAAAGATATGTCATTTTGTTAGTTTTTGACTTATGGTGCAATTTTTTTATTTACACTCTTCACGTTAGTGCTCACTGCCATAGTTAAGCGTAAATGAGATTTGGAATATTGTTATTCCTAGCATTTGTTCTTTATTCTTTATCGAATATATAACAAAAACTATAAAAATGATACTTTATGAAGTAAAAATGTTATGTACTTATTAATATTAAATTCCAAACATTTTTATAAATTCAGCAGTTTCAGTTTTATTGAATAATGTTTTTACCGTGAACAATACATATTACTATGAGTATATATGTACAAATTACAGAATTTACTACAATTCTATAATAAAACTATATCTAAGCGTTTATTAAAATGAAGTTTTAGCAGCACTAAGCGCAGAATATTTGCTATGTTTATCTAATTTAACACTTAACAGCACTTAATATTTTAAAGATTATATAGGTTCAGCTATATTAATTCAATATTTATTGTATAAATAATTAAACATTATTTTGAAAAGTATTCCAAAAAAATATTACGTTTAGATTACTTGCTATGCATTTATATCCACTTATGTGTATTTCGCAATATGTCCACAATAATATGTGTTTTTGATTTTTTAAATAAATTTTTATTTGCTTTCCTTTAGTTACCTTCATATTAATTATAATTGATTTATTACAGGTTACAATATACTAAACTGAAAGTCGCAAACATGACGAAGTCTTCAATAGAATTTAATGAAAAGATTAAAGATCTGGAAAAGAAGAGCAATCGTCTCCTTGCTTGTATTTTAGGAGTTTTTAAGCCATTGGTATGTTATTTATTACTTTGGTGTAAGTGGCTAGCGAATGTTGCTCAGCGACCAATTATTTTTGTTTGTAATAAAATGAAATATCAAATGATCGCTGTGTTGTTATATTAAAAAAAAAAAAAACTGGTTGGCAGTTATAGGGACTGCCGATAGAAGTGAAAACTTAGAACTTTTAGTATTAAAATTTGAAATTTCATAATGTTAAATTAAAATTATCAATATCAATCTGGTTTTCGCATCTATCATCTATCCATCGTGTTCCACCACTTTTAGTATATATAATAATAGTACCATATAAACATGTAAATAATTGCTGCTCAGTGTCGGAGCCTTATTCATCATTTTCATCATTTTAAATTAACGATTTTAATAATAAAGGTAATGAACTACAATTTTGCATTAATAATCATATTTTAAACTTCAACACATTAATCTTAAATTATTATTAGGTTTTATAAAACTTTTAATTTCAAAACTCCACGATAGAAATGTGATTGAACAACAAGAAATCTGTTTTAAAACAGTAATAAGATAACGTCCAAGCCACTGTGAAATACTAATTGCGGGATCCATTGCAGAGGTTAAAATATTAGAAAATTAATAATATAAAATTTTCAAATGCCAAAATAAATATGCAGATTTAAAATAATTTTCTCTTATTTATTTTTCATCATAAAAATATTAGTATATTTATTTAGTACTCACTTTTGTACTGCATAGTGATTCTACAATTAAATGAGCATGTCGTGACGCGAACCCATAAAATTTTTCCCCTACCAAAAAGTGCCTAACGCGGATAAAGAAGTTTTCACTTCAATGAGCATATCGTGACGGTGTCGTGACGCAAACCCATAAGATTTTTGTCTACCAAATAGTGTTAGAGATAAAGATCTAGAACTCAATTCAAACAATTGTAGTAGAATTACAGTTGTAGCAAAATAGCATTCCCGATCTTATATTGACAGCAGATGTAAATTTGTGTAAAACCACACCCCCAAAATTACTTGTTACAACTATATTTCAGTTGTTTAATTCAGATTAATTGAAAATAGCTTTCTAAATGAACCAAAACTAAATAGCTACTGCATAAGGCTATTCTTCCCAGCAGTAAGTGCGAAATACGAGATGCGTGATTAGGCACTATTATTTTCGCATCCCGCAGCTACCACAGGCAAAGCCAACGTTATTAAGTTATTAAGGATTTTTCGAAGTGAAATTGCGTAAGTATTGTACTTATAAAAATCTCATAACCATACACAATGCCATATCAGCCCATTATACCCTGCAGTGGCAGGGGCTTAGGCCTCCTCTCGGGATGAGGGTGATTGGAACTTAATCCACTACGCTGCTCCAGTGCGGGTTGGTGGCATACACAATAGTATCAAAAATATCTATGTGCTTTCATTAGATAACCATATTCAAAGTCGAATGTTAAGCAATTCATTTGTGAACACTTGTAAATACAAAAATTTGGAAAATCCAAAAAGTGTACACCTCAAACACTCATGTGATAGTTGAAAAACCGGTCAAGTGCGAGTCTGACTTGCGTCCTGAGGGTCCCATACAGTTCCAATCGCGTCTAGCGTTACTGTTCGCCAGAATATTAAATAAAGGCATATGTCAATTGAAAATATTTTTTTAATGTGATATAACCAAAATTAACCATTCTCGGATTTGTCCCTTTACATGTGCTGTGAGATCTTGCTTGTTGCAAAATTTTATAATTCTAGGCTAACAGGAAGTACCCTATAATAGGTTTTTATTTAATTGCCATTCCATGCCATGTCATCAGCCCATTATACCCCACTGCAGAGGCTTAAGCCTCTTTTCAGGGTGAGCGAGCTTGGAGCTTAAATCCACAACGCTGCTTCACTGCGGGTTGGCGGATTGTAACGACCGCCATCTATTGCACCAACCGGGCAATTGACAGCAACCGAGACCGCCTGCTGAACGTGCTCTTCGAAGCATGGAGTCAGTGATAGTTATGTACTTAAGTTAGAAAAACTCATTAGTACACGCCCGGATTCGAACCACGGCCACGCGGCCTAGTAAATTTGAAACAGGTTCGCTGCGCTCGAGCTATCACGACACTTATAATATGAGGTTATTTATACTCATGAACTTATTTATTTACTTATGAGCATCAAAATATGTGGCTAAATGGCCCTATTCTTTTAATAGGTTGATTTAGAAACTTGCACCCTCAAGGTACCTTAGACTAAAGTACTAGGTATTAATTTCAATTCGATAACTTCACGCGTTCATGAGAGAAGGATATATATTTAACTATTTTTCTAATGTGATATAACTACAAATTAATGAATTTCGGATTTTTTTTTCCTGGGCTGTGAGATCTTGCCAAATTCTGGGCTGTGAGATCTTGCCAAAAATCTTGAGATTATTGCCAAATTTTATAATTCTAGGTCAATGGGAAGTACTCTATAGGTTTTGATTTGCTTGCGAATGTCATAATATGCGACACAAGGCGTATTATTTTTATTGGACTGACTTATATCCTGCAGTGGAGAGACACGGGCTAATGATGATGTCTTAAAAGCTTGGTTTTATTACAGCTGTAAAGGACCATAGACCTAAATTATTGAAATTAATTAAAATTTGATACCTCCACGCGTATCTGAGAAAAAGGGTCTCGACAAACAAATGGACAACGAAGTGATCCTATGACTATACCTTTTTTCATTAAAAAAAAACGTTTATTAACAAAAAAATTAAAACTAATACATTGTTACAGAAAACCTTTAAAAAGAATAAATAGTAGACCTATTGCTTAAGCAGTAGCGTGCATTTTCACGCAGTTTTCTCTAGTGACTTCTAGGTATTTGTGGAACTGAGTCGAAATCTAAACGTTTGTTCATACAAAGGCCGCAAGAGTGGCCATTTGCTAGCTAGGGACATCGAATAAAATAAAAGGAAAATGAAAAAAAAAATAAATTCTAAAGCGAAGTCTTCAGAAGTAGTAATAAATATAAATAAAATGCGGTATTTGAGTACTATTAAATATATTGAGGTTAGAAGGTGGTCCTACAATAGCCTGGACGGCTGTTGTAATAGGAACACGACTCCGACTCCAGCTACTAGTAAAACGTCCTTCCCAATTCCTGCTATGAGTATCCCCTGTTACCTTGGTTCATCCCGCTACTCCTCTAGTAAAAAAGAAGATGAAAGCATGATTGGATCTGTTAGCAGTTGAAGCTAATAAGACGGTACGAGGGTCCGACTGCACGAAGAATGTTGAGAGATTGAAGGAAAAATTTAAAATATTACAAAAGAGCGTGAAAGAGGTAATAGCTAGAAAGAAGGATGAAATAAATGAGAAATTGGAGGATAGGATCTTTGAGTATTTTCAAAATAATAGAAAGTTGTTCTGGAAAACGGTTAAAAAAGCTAGGGAAAGTTGTAAATCAACAAATAAATTGTCAGTGGTCAGGAATTCAAAAGGCGAAATTTTGAACAACGAGGTTAGTGTATTGAAAAGATGGAAACAATATTTTGAAAACTTATTTGAAAAAGAAGTACCAGTACCAATGTGATGATAGTGTAAGTGATAATAGTGAAATCAGTATGAAACAAATAGTCCAGGCAATGAAAAGTATGAAATTAGGGACAGCTGTAGGGTAAGTCGAAATTGTTCTGTCAAAATGCTGAGGGCTGGGGCTGGCATTGTTGCGAGTATGTTGTGCCTACTTTTTATTTCTTGTTGGCGGACTGGCAAAGTACTAGACGACTGGTGCAAGGCTGTGATTATGCCATTGTAAAAAGGTAAAGGGTCACAGCAGGATTGCAGGAACTATCGTGGTATCAAAGTCGACCTGACCGCCGCACTGACGACCGCGGGTGGCCTAGTGGGTAGCGACCCTGCCTACGAAGCTGGAGGTTTTGGGTTCGAATCCCAGGTCGGGTCAGTATTTATATGATGAATATTGATAATGGTACCGGGTCTTGGTTGTTATATGTATGTGGTGTCTTCGCTAGGTACCCAAAATACAAGCTAATACTTAGTTTTGGGCCTAGACGTTCTTGCGATGTATACATTACTATTATTATTATTATAGGTCTGCAAGTTGAATGCTAAGATATTGACTGGAAGAGTTGTCCAAAAGACTGATGAGAGAAATTATGGGATGTATAAGCGGGATTTAGAAAGGGATGGGATACATGGACCAAGTGTTTTCCTGGCAGTGCATCACCGATAAGTGTTTGGCAAAAAGTCAAAAAGTGTTTTGCACATTCGTGGATTTAGAGAAGGCTTATGATAGAGAGGGGAGGAATGAGCTGTTGTCAGTACTGTCCTTGTACGAAGTAAACCAAAAATGATAGTGTTTGAGAAAGATGAAAGGAAGACTGATTGTAAGACATCGTTTGGAGATGAAAGGGTTGAACAGGTGAAAGAATTCATATACGTAGGTAGTATATTCACGAGGAACGAAAAGTGTGATAATGATATTGAAATCAGAGTGAAAAAAGGAAATCAAGTAAATGGAACTTTGCGCTCTTTTATGAGCAGCCAAAGTATTTCTAGAAAAGCTAGATTGGCTGTTCATAGGGGAAATCTTGCTCCTTCCTTGATGTCAAAATCAAAAAGTTTTTACTCAATATAAGATGTTTACACATACTTATTGAAAGTCAAAATGAATTTATTAGGTGTATGGAAGTGAATGCTGGGTATGGCAGAAGGAGCATAAAAGTAAAATAATGCAGTTGAGATGAGATCATTAAGAAGTACATGCGGGGTTAATTTGAGAGACAGAATAAGGAATAGTGTGATAAGAGAACGGTGTGATATGTAAGAAGATGTAGTGACAAAAATTGAAAAAGGAATGCTGCGGTAGTTAAATCATTTGGAGAGAATGGATGAAAGAAGACCGACGAAAGATATTTACTGTGCGGAGCTTGGTAAGCTTGGTGCGGCATGGTAAGGTCAGAAAGGGACACCCTAGATGTACGTACAGGAATCAGATTGGGGATGTAGTGGAAAAGAGTCGAGTCCAAAATACCCTGAGTAGCCAGAGAGCGTGTATGAGAAGAGAGATGAGTTTCGATGAGGCGAAAAAGGTATGCCAGGATCGCGTATCCTAATGGCAAGCAGGCGTGAGTATATGTAATGTATGTATTTATCAACAAAATATAAAAATAGACTTTTTACGATAACAAAATTATATTCGGTTGAAGAATATGGAAATTACAAGCTATTAAAATTTTATCACTCTTTCTTGCAAAATGATATTTAACATTATTTTAAATGGCCTGACGTCACACATAGGTACGCCGTATGGTATTTCCCTCTCTGTCTAATAGGACAGTTTAAACATTAATAACTATGTAAATAATAATTTATTTTTTAAAATTCCTTCACTGCTATGATACATTTAGGAAACTTATTCACCACTACATATCATAAAATAAAGTCCTCCGCCGCGTCTGTCTGTCTGAACGCGATAAACTCAAAAACTACCAGACGGATTGGCATACGGGTGACACCAATGAATGGAGTGATTCAAGAGGAAGGTTTAGGTGTATAATTTATTGTTTTGTGCAAATTAGTTGAAATATGATGATTTTTGTTGCACAAGTCGAAAAAAAATCAAGCCGGCTGGAAGCTTTCATCGAAAATGCGAATTCCTTTGAGATATAACAAAGTAATGTATGGAGGAATTGTTTCTCTTTTATAGAGACTTAGGAAAAGTCCGCGATGGCATATGTCTATCTTTCAAGAATAGTTTACTATACCTATTTGTATGTTGAAAAAAATGGTGTCATTTGATGAGGTAATTGGAAAGCAATTTATACGGATACAATATTAATCCTTATCAAATTAAATACGTTATTTACCTTGAGCATTTCATGCAGATTATGATCGAATTTTACACCATACAATTTAAATTAATATCTTAGGAATTACCGCGAAATAAAAACTATCGCGCGACAATTTAAGCGGCCGGGCGCTGCGTGCCGCGCCGGGCGTTGTCCCCATACCAATGCAACACATGTGGTTAGGCAGAAGTTATCAATGTTGTATATATAAAGAAATCATATAAAGAAACACGATGTAACTTCCAATAAGTTAAAATACCTACGTGGCGCGGCGGAGCGGAGAATGGTGACTACCCATATTGGTTATTACAAGAAAGGTTTGTGTAGACATATCTCAATATTTTTCTATTGAACGATACTAAAAGAAAACAACACAGCTATGGGTTTTTCACCGAAGATCATAATTTTAAAATTTGGATGATTGTTAAAATTTCAACTGTATATTATACCAGAACGAAGAAGTATTCTTCATAAAACACAACTAGAGGCACTCGTGGTGGAGAGACCGGAAATCAAGTCTGCGCATTACCGAGACCTGGCTTAGCGAAGAAAAACTTAAATGTCTAAATATTTATTGATATATTGCATCATCTTACTGCTGAAAACAACAGGAGGGTGGGAGAGTATGTATATTACTAAACAAATTCATTGAGTGTATAAACCTCAAGACATAAATTATTTAGCCTTAGAATCCGTATTGAAAATTTGCGCATTAGAGATACCAACAATTAATACATTGTTAATAGTATTATACTGGCCAAACAGTAATAGGGGTGTTGAAGTGTTTCATAACCAGCTCGAAAAATTATTAAAAATAATTTACACAAAAGACAAAACAAAATCAATAATATTAGGGGGAGACTTCAACAAAAATATTCGATTCCAAAATATTCGAAACCGCAATGTGCAAAAGACTTAACTCATTTTATGAACAATATGAAATATTTGATGAAAATTAAAATGGCTTCTGAACGAACGGTTCTACCGCTCTTGTTGTTTATAAGTACACTCTCAATATATTAAATACTTTAAATGATAGAAAAAACGCCATAGGCCTCTTGCTTGATATTAATAAATGAAATAATAATTTATTAAAGAAAAAAGTTCATTGACATGCACTTGACGTGAGCAAACCGTACGACCGTATTGATCATAAGATGCTTCTCAACAAACTCTATGGAACAGGAATAAGAGGAAGAGCCAATGAGTGGCTTGCCTCCTAGGCAAGCCACTCATTGGCTATTAAAACGTCAACAGTATGTGGAAATAGAAAATATAGATTTGAAGACTGGCAAAGTACTATAAAGTGTGACATCAAATAAAATTATCTTAAATCAATTCCACAAGGTACTATCCTGGGCTGCATTTTATTTTAAATTACATTAAAGACCTGCCCAGAATTTTAAACGAATATTGTACACTTTTAGCTGACGACATATCTGTCCCATTCTTGTGTGTGAATGCTCATGAAAGAAAACCTAATCTAAACACCACATTTGATAACATACAACATTGGCTAAATACACATAAATTACAATTAAAATTCAATAAAACTAAAATCATAGAAGTCAGACCTTTCCAGAAAAAAACCTTGGACCTATGGTATGCATAAAATAGCATAAAGCTGCCAACAGACAATACAGCTACATTATTAGGCATCAACATATACACTTCATTGAACTGGAAATCCCACATTTACGTATTAACAATAATGCTTTCTTCCCTCATATATGCCCTAATACAACTAAAAAAAGCCACTGATTTTAAAACTGCCCTCATTGCATATTATGCTTATGTTCATTCTTTTTTATTATTGATTATTAAGCCTACAACAACTTACTACAATAGACAGAATTTTAAATAGAAATTTTAGACTAGCCTATGGAATAATATTGTGGGGAAACTGCATGTCAATACAGGATATTTTTATACTTCACAATATTTTTTTTTTTTTAAGAATACTAGCAAATATAGACCAAACAGATTCATGTAAACTGTATTTCATTGAATATAAAATTTTAACAATAACCTCAATATAGGTACATTCTAGAGTGCTGTAAATTTGTTAAACAACAGCAAAAAAAATATTCTATGAAAGGAATAAAAAGAAACGAACCGAAAATAAACTAAAACTCCCACCAACTACTCTTAGTTTGCTTAGGTCGAGTCCACACTCAATGGCAATTCAAATATGCAACAGCATCCCTAATAAAATTAAAAACCTTTAAAAACCATATAATTTTTTAAACCATCTAAAAGAAGTACCTTCTAATTAAAGCCTTTTAGCATTTGTAAGATTTATTTTCTAGGGAAACACTAAAAAACCACATCAAATAGAAACTGTTAATATTCATATACAGACACACATACATAATAAAAGTTCAGTGAAATATGTGTATAGAATAATGACAAGAATATTTAATAATAGCACCAAATTAATAACAATTGTACTAATACTTAACAAGGGCATAAGATTGTAAACAAAAGTAATATATATGTAAATAGATATACAGGATGAACAACCAACCAAATTTTAATGTAATGATCTTTGATAAAAAACTGATGGCTGTCTTTTTCCTTTTAGTATCGTTCAATAGAAACATATTGAGATATGTCTACACAAACCTTTCTCGTAAAAACCAATATGTGTAGTCACCATTCTCTGCTCCGCCACGCCACGTAGATATTTTAACTTATTGGAAGTTACATTTATAGGCCTGCAAGTAAAATACATTAAAAATACTCCAAGTAGGATGAACTTACGTTATATTTAAATCCAATTAAATCCCATCCACTTGTTCGACGCAACAAGCTGATACGACATTATGACAGAAAAAAACATTATGGATTATATGCTCTAAAGCAACATATTCCGAATTTTCATCTCCATTTCAGGTATGTATACCCCCGAACTGGATAGCTAGTTTAATTCTTTCCTAGATCCGTCTGTGGAGTGTCGTGATAGCCCAAAGCGCAACGAAACTGTCTCAAATTTATAAGGCCATAAAGCCTTGGTTCGAATCCGGGCGTGTACCAATGAGTTTTTCTGACTTAAGTACATAACTATCACTGACTCCGTGTCTCGGAAAGCACGTTAAGCAGTCGGTCCTGGGCGCTGTCAATAGATGGCGGTCGTTACAATCCCCAACCCGCAGTGGAGCAGCGTGATGGATTTAAGCTCCAAGCCCCTCCTCACCCGGGGAGGCCTAAGCCCCTGCAGTGGGGTAAAAAAGGGCTGATGAAGATCCATCTGTATAGCAGGTGGCTTTAAGCGATTTTTTCTAATTTTCCAGGCTTCTGTTTTACCTATAAGTGTCCTGAATATCTTGTCAAAGATTGTTGCGATAATGTGCCACCACAACAGACAAAACACAATAACTAAAAAATAGGTCCCTTAAAGATAAACGCTATATTAAGACATGGAAAAGGCTTAATGTGCATTACTTTTCAATACAAAAATCATCCATGCCACATATAAAATAACGCATATTCACACATTGAACAATTTAATTAATTCAGAATCTACTGTTTCATATGTAAACACAGGCTGAATATTGTTATTGCGTTATTTTCACGCTTTAGAAACAGACAGATGGTAAAAGACCGCGTCTAATGTAACTTTAACAGGAATGTATAATCTACGCAGGCGAAGCTACGGGCGACCGCTAGTCATTAATATACTAGTAATAATCTTATAATAGTTTCCAAATGCAATTATATTGATCAGGAAATACCCCTAGGACAAAGGTTTATCATTTTTCATTATATCTTCACGGGTAGCAGAGCATATAAGCCAGCGTTTTTTCTGTCGTAGTGTCATATCAGCTTGTTGCGTCAAACATGTGGATTGGATTTAATGTGATTTAAATGTAACGTAAGTTCATCTAGAGTATTTTTAATGTATTTTATGTCCAATTCTGTAAATATTTGAAAAAGTAAAAAATATATACATAAAAACATCCTAAAATATTTCGCTATGTACAATTGATAACTTCTAGCTAGTGCATCACGCGAGTCGCGTCGGTATGAGACACCCGGCGCGGCACTCGGATGCTTGTCGCGCGATAGTTTTTATTTCGCGATATCTCCTAATATATTAATTTAAATTGTCTGGTGAAAAGGGCAATTATAATCTGCATGGAATGCTTAATGTAAGTAATGTATTAAATTTGATAAGGATTAATTGTATTGTATCCGTATAAATTGCTTTCCAATTACCTCATCATATGACACCATTTTTTTTAACATAAAAATAGGTATAGTAAGCTATACATAAAAGATAGACATATGCTATAGTTGACTTTTCTTTAGTCCTATGAAAGAGGAACAATCCCTCCATACATTATATTGTTATATCTCAAAGGGATTAGGCAGCGTTTTCGATGAAAACACCTAGCTGACTTGCTTTTTTCCGACGTCTTCAACAATAATCGACTTATTTCAACTAGTTTGTTCAAAACATTTATTAATTATACACATACACTTTCCTCTTTAATCACTCCGTCTATTGATGTCAACCATATGCCAATCCGTTGCGTCGTTTTAAAGTTCTAAGCATACATAGGGACAGACAGCGGGAAGCAAATTTGTTTTATACCTACTATGTAGTGATAGTGTAACTAATGAATGATTGTACGTAATCTACTATTGACTACTAACTAATATTGTTATTTCAAATATAATGTATTTGTTTTCCAGGCACAAGGTAATAACAATATGACCCCTCAAAATGGCTTAGCACCAATTTACCAAAGTCTCAATTTGAATGATGGATTTCCAAAATTTCAAGAACAAGATAAGGTCAGTTTGTAATTTATTAGTTAATGTGCATGAATTCGGACCTCACAGCTTAGATACAACGTGAGTCAAACGAACCGGAACTGCTGGGAAGTACAGTAAATATCAATAGAAATACATAGGGTTTTTTTTTTCAAGATAATAATTTTAATGGAGGTTTGAATGGTCACCTGTCTGAGAACCGCACAATTTAAAAAAAACTGCATGTATTTTAATAGCGCTATTCAATATTGTCAATCATGGCCATCTTATTTAATGTAATTTGTTCAAATAAATACAAACTAATAGTATTATATGAGAATATACTCAATAAAATTAACACTAATAAAATCGATTAACTATTTATATATTATAAAGATTTATTCATTTAATGTCAGATTTTAGAGTGCTTTTTTATACACAACTAGCTTTCTAGAAATGGTGACACTTTTTAGAAAATTTTAAAAATTAGAACCTAAGACATTACTATACCAAATTTCATCGAAATCTGCTTAGCCATTTTAACATGATATGCTGTTCCACAGGAACCACGTACTTTTACGGGATGTTGTCTTGTGGGTTATTCCAAGCCTTAACACAGCTTCATACCATATTTCATCAAAATCCATTCAGCTGTTCTAGCATACAGAATGGTTATCCTATCTGAACGGTTAAAAAGTAGCCTATAGCACTCTCCAGCTCATAAATTGTATCTATGCAAAAAATTTCTTCTATTCGTTGCTCCGTTGCTGCATGATTGACAACCAAACATAAACTTTCAGTAAATAGAAATTAATATTAATAGGAACTTGCATGTCTATTGAAGAGTTTGGATCCTTATGATAACCCTATTAAATGCTGCAATAAAACTAAGATTTATTAATTTGTACCAGTTTGATTCCTGTCTCAGATAAATGGCTTTTGTAATTTTCATGAATGCAAAATTTTCTTTAACTAATATTTTCTATCTTTAATATTTAGGATACTTTCCCTCCAGGGCCCATTCATTTAACTTGCCCTGTATAACCTTTTTATTTTTAAGCATAAAACCAAGTCACCATGACCAAGGTAATTGAACCTGGCTAGAAAAAGAACCATATACCTTATCAGCCCATTATGCATCACTGCAGGGGTCTAGGTCTCCCCTCAGGATGAGGGTATTTGGAGCTCAATCCACGACGCTGCTCCAGTGCGGGTTGGTGGATTTTAACGACTGCCATCTGGTGGTGACAAGAAAAAAAAAATTTTTACTTATTTGGAAAATAATGCTGGCCACACAAATGATTTGGTAAACTCTTGTTGGGTGGCAAGAATGGAACCACCCCATCTATTTATTTATTTATTAGACATACCAACGGCATAAAGACAAGTGTAAAATATATTAAAACTAAATAATATTTACATACAATATTCTGAACCTGTCTACACACTATTAAAAGGTACGCAACAGCATTCATAAAAATTTCACAACATTATGTTTAAGTACACACATCGTTACACAGTACTGGGGGAAAGTGAAGTCAAGTTGAGAGAAAAGGCATCAAAAATTTTTTCCAGAGTGTTTTCGACATTTGTGGCATACATTACGAAAGTAGCTTAAATACTACGAAACTGCTTTAAGCCCATTTTGTCATAGAGATGATGGAGTTAATGATTATTTGTATCTGTGTATATCTATTTCTATATCTGTACATTTATTGTGTATATTGTTTATGTGGACATTAAATGGTAGAATGCCGGTAAAGATGGTAGTGAAAACTTGCACCCATGTTCCATTTCATGGGTACAAGTTTCATGAAGCATAGGCAAAAGAAAAACGTCTATTTAATGGTGCCTTATACCAGTATTTATTACTGTTACTTATTTTTTAATTATGAATTATATAAAATTATGAATTTTTCTGTACCTGATAAACTATTACTTTGATATGAACCTAAAATTTTTCAAATTAATTTTACAGGTAGCCATGATGACCGATCAGTTAAAGCAGCTAGTACAAGCAAGAATGGGGAAATTAAATTCAGATGACAATGCCTTGAAGGTAATTTAGAGGAACTCACCTGTGTTGAATGTGCTTCAGAATTATTTAACTAATTTTAATCTACAAGTATCAATAATTTAAAAACAAACAACCACGTTTCATTTTATCGATCTCCATCACTGTGGCTTATTAATTTTAACAATTCTACTATCATATTTTAAGGATATTGTACGTATTTATAATAAAACTGTAGTTCAACTAAATGAAAAAAATATATATTGAATTTTGTACATTAATTTTCATTCAAAAATTTGAAATCTTTCTGTAACACAGTCATAGCTCGAAAGAGTGAAATGTACCCCGAGCCACAGCGCCTCACTTCAACCTTCCCTTAAACTGACCAGTAGATGACGCTACATATGTCATAATTATGTCAAATGGTCGGTCTAGCCGGATAAGTATGACGATTCGGCTCCCAAATAGGAACCTATATCGAAACTTGTTTTTAATATCGACTTGATGTACAAACACAATTTATGTACATTTCAAGACCAGATTCCACTTTGAACTTGAGATATGGGGAAAAATCGGATGCATGACTATTATGCAAAGTAATATATTTCAAAAACTAATTAAGCTAGAGAAATAAGACCAACGTGAGACTTTAGGTTACATTATAGAGTATATCATATATTACTTCAAAATTTTGAGAATATGTTTATTTATAGAAAAATAATTTTAAAAAAATTACGACGCTTTTACGACGATATTTTTTGTTCCTATGGACTATATTTGTCCGAAATTGTGCGTCTTGCTGAGGTCCTGACTAAATTATTTGCGACTCAAAGTATTCCAGTTGTAATTTATTACAACAGTGACGATGATTATTAACATTTTTTGTTTCTTGTATTTTGATTAGTTAACACGAAAAGTAGTAAAAAATATTGAACACTGGTTGTTTTCCCTTTTCTTTAATGAAGGGGACCTTATAATAATTATAACAATTGTTTATTTCAGACTTTACAGTCCATATATGAAATACACAATATTATATACAGTATACACATAATTAGTTAAAATAATTTATCATACAATTATCTGGAATTTACAAGGTTTTTTTTTTTGCATGCACATTTAGTATTTACAACGGTATACTAAAAGCTATGAATCACATTATTTTTTCAAACTGTTGCTCCAACTTTTTTCTCGCGTAATTTTTATGAGTAATAGTGCACATAAAGGAGCATAACATTTATTATTTTCGTTATTGTGTCAGAGAAGACGATAAAAATTTATTAACATTTTTTTTCATTTTCTAAGAACATATACTTTAAAAAAATATATGATATACTCTATAATGTAACCTGAAGCCTCGCGTTCGTCTTATTTTTTTGGCTTAATTAGTTTTTTGAGGTATATTACTTTGAATAACAGCCATGCATTAGTTATTTTTTTCCCATATCTCAAGGTCAAAGAGGAATCTGGTCGTGAAATGTACATAAATTGTGTTTGTACATCAAGCTGATATTAAAACATAAGTTTCGATATAGGTTCCCATTTGGGGGCCGACTCGTCATACTTATGTGGTTAGACCCTTTGTATGAGATTTCACACACAATTTCAGTCACAATAACTTCGATAGTTGACGCTGACTTCAATGTAACTTTGTATTTAGTTTACGAATGACAATTTACTTCAGTGCAGACCATTTGTTATCAATAACAGAAAGCTTATATTTATTGTTTTAAACATCTTCCTGAAAAACACTCATTTCGTTTACCAATCATGTGAGACCATGTCTTTTAATACATCATCTATATTAAACTACAGAGGTTAATTCAACCTCTATGGTTAGACCTATGAAAATGTAATTAAAAAATTTATACATTATATTCACAGCGTTTTTTTATTCATATAGCAAGTACAAGATGGTAATTTTTCCTAAAACAAGAGCTGCTACTTAAACATTGTAACTAGCTACAGGAAAATGTTCTCAAGAGACTAGCCCTAAGTTTTGTAGTTATTCCATCTGCATTCACAGATTTTGAAAATATGGTGCAGTCAGCAAGAAAAAGTAAAATTCTCACGTTTTCTTATTACGGCGTCAATCAATCTTGATTCTTATAAAGATCAAGACTCTATGGACTCATCAAAATTAGAACACTAGAAGTATCAGAAATCGCAAAAAAACCTTTTCTCAGATTTTTCTTAGAAAATGTAGGAAAACCGTTGTAGCTCCATTCTTAAGATAATCATCTCTCAGTTTCGCCGTCATTTCCAAAGATATTCATAAATTTTAAAGTAAATGGTAGTAGTAAGGCATTATACGCACTAGTAGGACGGGTGGCGGAGCGCAAACCGCTGGAGACGGCGGGCGACAGGACGGTTCCCGCGGCGGAAACCGCCCCGCCATCCGCTGGTCTTCCCGCGGATTGAGCAGGTGTTTTGTCAGTTTAAAATTGAAACCATAGAGGTAGCATATATTATTTATATACACAGAAAGCTGCGATAGCAGTCCACATGATCTTATACGTCCGCCGCCGAGCGCAAAACTAAATAGGCGGGGCGGATCAGCGGGAATCGCGACGGACACCGCCGGCGCGCCGTCCACCCACCGCTCCACTTTGCCCGCCGCGGAAACCGCTCCGCCATTGTTGTAATGCGTAATGAACCGGCGGTTTCATACAAATAATCAACAGTAACGGATATCCGCTCCGCCAACCGCTCCGGTAACCGCTAATGCGTATAAGGCCTAAGACAAAAGTCAATTTTCGCAATATATTTTCAATGTCAATCGTTCCTGTATTCCATATAGATGAAAAAGTCCTATTCAGAAGTTCTTAAGAAATATAGGGGTAAATTTTTTTGCTAATTAGATAGGTGTATTTTGTGAAACGGGTCATATAGATGGAGAGAGAGATGTGAACAAATGTCATGTGACATATTGCGATTTACAGTAATACAGAAGCTGTTTGTTTTGTATGCTGAAAAAGGTGTGACTATGTTTTGATACTGAACCCAGTTCATTAAAAAAAATCTGACCTAAAAATGTAATAAGTGATATTTTTAAATGATTTATATGTCTCTACTATTATTAAACAAATACAAAACAACATATTGTCTAACTAAAACGAACACACCCATAATTTTATCTTCGGGGAATTTTCGGGTTTCCCAAACTGAAAATGGATAAAACTACGTCATTCAACCAAGTGCATTATGACTTCTTTTGTCCAAGTCCCAGTAACCAACTCGCCGATCAAACGTGTAAGAATTGTGGGCTTTTTACTTCTGCTTGCAGAAGGCTGTCACGGCTTTCCCACAAACAATAAATACACAAACGAAGCCAAGAACCAATTAGAGCTAAAAATAGAGTGGAATCATTTAAGGAAGATTTTCCGAAGAAATAAGGAATTATTGTCCTTTGTTGGTGATTGTACCTACTCTAAAAGTTACAAACGATCTCTATAAAATGTTTCTTTGTTGAGAGAAGTTGTTTATTCTGGTGTTTTTCTAGTCTCTCTCTACAACTCTGGTAGTACGCTAATCTCTTTTGCATAGTCTTTTCATATTTATCAGAAATAAAACGTGGGATTTTGTCTTTTTTTTTCTTGCTGTTTAAACGTTTTTTTTTTCAAAATCTGTAAGTACAGATGTAAATAACTCACAAAATCAGGAAAAATGTTCTTTTTTTAACTACATTGGTTTAGTGACGTTACTGCTCCATCTCAGATTACCCTCCCGTACCTATCATATATATATTATTATACCTACTGTATTGGAATATTTGAAATTACAGGGCTTTCCAATGTCTGGCGCCAATAACGTTCAGTCGAATCAGTCAGGTGTTAATCTCGCGAATTTGAACACGAGTCGACAACTAACAAACTTATTAAATGGTTGGAGCAATCATCACCAGTGAACGGAATAATTACATGGACAATTGACTTCAAGAGGATTTCTAGTGTGTAGTAAAAGCTGTAGCGTTAATTGCGAGGCGAATTTTGAAATAAAAAGGACATCAACAGTCACGGCTCCGGTATGACGACGATTGGAAAAATGTTTTGTAATCAGCGAAAATTGTTGGCTTCCCTAATCTTCTTGGCATTATATCAAATACCAGAACAAATATAAAATCCCAAAATGTGTCAAAATCTACAGCGGTACCGCGTAGCTCGTGCAGCGCGTTATGTAAGGTAGGGGGCTGGGGGACAAAGGCAGATATACCACAGTTATGCCCGCCCGGACCCCGGCCTCCCACCCTCGACGTCTAGCCTTATAAGACATACCTCACCTAGGATAATGCATGAGTTATGTGGTATAAGAAAGCTCTTCTTGATATAGAACGGGATGAGGTTCTTCTCATCCTGTCTAATGTCATGAAGGGAGAGCTTTCGCTTTAATTAGACAAAAACATTGTTATGTCCATATTTTGTGATAAAACGTTCCTAAAATGAAATAGCATAAATAATAATAATACACATTCCCGGATAGAAAGATGACTTGTTGCAAATGTATTATATTCAATAGGATCTAGAGAAGCAAAGGGAAGATCCAGCCTTATATTGTACAAGTAGATTCAATCGTCGCTGTTGCGAGATAAAATTTTAATGGTTTTTTTTTATAATTAAATTATTTTCTGCAGTGTAAATTTTATGTTAATCGCTTATAGAACAATATATTGAATATAAGTTCATAACTTTTAAATGTTAGACACAATAACTTCTATACAAAAACATATAAATAAGTGTATTAATGTAAATATTTTCATTAATTATGTAGGATTAAAATGTTAATTTGACTAGGCAGTAAAAATGTTCTGCCCAATTATGCATTTTTGTATAGACCTCTATTTTTCCATAAATTGTAATTGATATATAAAAGTGCATTTACAACATGAAATGATAAAAACAAATCTACCTACAAATAAATTATTGTATAATATCAAATATTTAAGTATGACTCAATACATGCATACATGCTCAAAACAGATTAATTTACATTGCATAATCACCTGTGGTACTTCAACATCTTGATTATATAGTTGAATTAACATGGTTTGGTACATCGAAAATTTTCTTTGGCGCTTTTAAGGAGGAAATTAAATTAAAAAGTATAGCAGCGTCTTGATATTTAAATCGGTCCAAAAAAAGGGTGACATGGTGGGAGTGTTTTTAAATTTGATGCGTTTGAATGTTCAGTGATCACCTACTTCTAGAGGTGCTATAATACCTTTTCATTCGTGTTTACATGCATATTTATTGCCAAATAATTGTGGGTGAGAACATGCTTTATTTTATAGGTGGCATTATCGGATTTCACTTTCGAAAAAAGAACAGTAATACAAAATAATTATAAAACTCGACTGCATTAAAAACAATTTCTATTTGTTTGAGCCACAGACAAGTCAACCTTATAGACCACGCTTTAACAGGGAGTAGCATTCGCCAAGGCTATGTAGTGACACTACATAACTATGTCACTAGTGAGCCGTCAGTTGGAAGCACGTCGCAAGCCATTAAATTGTCAATTTTGAACGAGCCAATGAAAACTAGCAGACCTCTCCCCGCACCCCGCCACTTTTTGGCGATTTCGTTTTCGTACTGATGTTTATTAAAGCGTGGTCTATAGGTTGACTGGTCTGTGGTTTGAGCAATGTATAATGCGCCCATGCAATGCTTTTTGTTCAATATCTATTTAAGCAAATAATATACTTTTGTATAAACGTTATGGACCAAATAATCAATCAGACATTCTGTATGTTGCCCAAGCACTATGAAAAATGTCATAAAATTATACATTTTATCTAAAATATCATATTGCCTGGGCATAATACATAATAGTTTTTAGTCTATAGCAGCTCTATAATCTACAGAATTTTGTTTGAGCAATGAAGAATACACTGTGCAATGTGTTTTCGTTACCTGCCTAGTTAAGCAAATAATAAAACTCCATTAAAACTAAACTTCAAATTTGTTTATTTTAATTTTATTTTTAATTAATTTAAAAGAAACATATGATTTACAAAATATGTTTAGTGGTGGTCTTTCAGTAAAAATCTATTTTATTTTATTAATTAATATGTTTTGTAATTTTGTCTGTCCTGCTTGCCTTTATATAATATATAATAATAATAATAGCCTTTAACATTTAGGTCATATTTATATGATGGTCTATATATTATTTGCTTAAGTAGATAGAACAAAAAAAAATACATGGTGCAATCTTCATTGCACAAATAAAATTTTATAGAATATACAGCTTATTTTTCTCTTTGGAGTTAATTATTTTTAATGCAGTCGTGTTTTTTATTTTGTTATATTACTATTTTTTTTTTAAACTAAAAAACTACAGTCCTGTAATGTTTTTACTCAGCTGCATAAACCTGATCCTTTCATAGTGAGTTAATATTTTGAACTAATTCATCCAGTGTTAGTGCTTTGTTATACTAAAACTGTTAATATGTTTGGAATTGGCTATTTACTACCTTTTATTTGACACCCATTTTTTGATTCGCAGGCGCCATATTTAAATTTTATACGCTATGTCACTCCCACGATAATACTAATTTAACTACACCTAGGGCGTTAAAATTTTTCGAAATAGGCATACATACTACATGCACTCGAAAAACATTACCCTCCGAAAATTGGGTAAAAATGCTAGTGTACAAATTAAAAAACATGACTTTATAATAAATTGATGTTATTATTGCGCTTCTGTTTAATGGACAACAAAATAAAAATACCTCTTTGACCTCATTGATTAGGTAAATGATAATGCAACGTTCATCTAATTAGAGATAATTGAATAACAAAAAATTAAGTAACGAATAAGTGCTTTACATAGAAAATCCCTAAAGGAAAGAAAAACACTATAAGTATATGATCTCACAGAAATTTATCTCTAAGCCAATTTAATTCAGTATAAGTGTAATTTTTTACCTAGTTTTAAGATTGAATAGTCAAGATTTAGCAAGTAATGGCTAAAACATTTATGAAGTTAAGTGACTTTACAAATAACGTTTGTATTCTTGATATATTAATAACATTATTTGTAAACAAATTCTAGTTTACTTACAATAACATCATGAAATTGTTTCACCATTTGTGCAAAGATATTTGATTATTTAAAAAAATGTTTTTGTTATATTGCAGCACAAATGGATTCATATGCATATTAAAAACAATTTGTACATTAGAATATTTATATTTTCCTTAAATAATATCGTAAGCAGCCTTTTACATACGAGTTTGCATTACTCAAAGCAATATAATACGCGTACAAAACATATTAATATTTTATATACTTCTGATACAGTTTTTAGATAATACTCTAATATTTAAGTGTCAGCATGTTTTATAAGTAATAAATTTGATTGTAACGAGTTAGATGTGTTTTTAATAATTCTTTTTTTGTAAGCTGTGCGTATGAATTAAATAAGTTAAGGATAATTGTTGTTTTATATTTGCCTCCATTTTTTTTGCCTTGGGTACATATTTTGTTCTGAGCAAACGATTTAATTTTTAAAAGTTTTTGCCCAGTATATATTAAATATGTTTGTAATACGACATATGCGAAAGTGTGGTCAAAGCTATAGCGTTTTAGGAGATATTTACATTAGAAATTGTGTAATATCGTGTGAATGACGTTTTTTGTAATTCAGTCTTTCAATTGATCCTATTTAAGAGCATACAAGTACATCTCCATATTTTTATATTTCTGGTCCAATCATTGATAATTATTAAAAAAATTACAACTATTTAATGAAAACAGAATTAACTCTCACGTCCGATACGCTTTTATGCAGTGTTGTTTACGAGTCAAAAAATTTGGTCAATCTTTTATTATATACATGCATAAGTATTTAATATAATTTTCTATTCATATTTTATGTTTATTAACGTAAGATTTTAAGCATAATAAATTTTTTTTTAATATATCGCCCGTCATTTGTTTAAAGCATCACATAACTAGCTGGAGGGACCGTGATTTGTCAAAAAAAAGGCGTTTACCATTTGTTTTTTAAATCCTTGTGGTTTGAACTTGTTGCTTCTTTGCGTTTGTGACGAGTTTATACACATTGGCAGTGTGAAACTTTGTTGAACATAATTTGATGGCCTTATAACTTTTTTCTTTGGACTCATAAAGTAAGCGATACTAAAAAGATTGATAAATATGGTTTCGAGTGAACATTTCAAATATTGCACCCAAAATTGATTTTCGATGAAGACAAATTATCGATGCGGACCTATTATAATGCCAATAGTCTCCGAGCAAAATAGCTGTGACAGACGGACGGACAGGACGAAATTAAAATTTTTCGTAATTAAATCTTGCGAATAGCTAAAATACTTGCAAATATATCCTATTGAAAGCGATGTTAGAGAAAACGTTTGTTAAACACTACTTTTCATATTTTTTTTTTAGATTTAACAAATACACGATTGAAAATTGAGAGGAGAAAACACATCATATGCAAAATATTCACTTATATAAAATCATTTAAAAACCTTTATCGCAATTTAAAAGATCTGTCCGACGATACGCCACACAGAGTGTGGGTAAACATTTTCCATCCGTTCAATGTTCAGAGAAGTCGAGCCATCCCTAAAAAAAATTCTCTACATCCTCAGAATCAGTAGAAAAATGGTTGAGATGAGAACATAGCCTTTGTATGACATACGAACGGATAGATGGACATTACAAAATTGTAAGAATTCCATACTTTATTATTTGGCTACGGAATCCTAAACACCGTCAAGTGCGAGTCAGACTCTCACATAGAAGATTCCGCACCGTCTGCATCATCTGACTTTATCAGTAATAATACAGCGCCATCTAGCGCAGAATAGTCGCAATTGCTAAAGGGTCGATACGCACGAATTTCAATTCCATACCCGCGGGGGTCGGAGGGGGTGACCGCACCCACACCTTACGGTATGTATTTGTCATCTGCATGTCAGCAATTTGGGCAGCTGATACTAGCGAAAACCGTATATTATTGGATGGTATTTTTTGGGTTCCGAAGACAAATAGTGAAAACGTAACTCATAAGATTACGACCAGTCGTCCGTCTGTCCGCAATTCACAGGCTCATATCTCCGTATCTACCATTGATTGATGCAATTTTACAAGCAGATAACAACCGCCATACAGCCGCCGTTCTAATAAAAAATTATGAAACTCATTTATTTGCGCCTTGTTGGGGTGTTTTGGACACTTCTTTGAAAATACAGTGAAAGTTATTAAGTGATAATGTTTCGCGAGGTATAAGCTCCTCCTAAAGTCATTAAAAATATATGTATGTCTTTTTTAACTTTTCAATTGATAAATCTAAAAAAATTAAAGAAGTCTCTTTTAATGAAATTTTTTATTTGAAACAAATACATTTAAATGCATGTTATTTGTTTTATATAAATAACATTTTTAAAACTCCAGACATCGAAGGTAAAAACGGAGCTCTTATCCACTCAGCTACCTGTATGCCTTCCTGCCTGTTTATCTATCCATTTATCTCAGAAATTGAAATTTAAACATAAAATTGGAAATATTTATTCATCAGGTTGACCGTCACCTGTTTTTGATATGTCCCTTAAAAATAATTAAAAAAGATAAATTTAAGAATGACAAAATAAGTGAATTTTTTTGAGTCTTTGAGATATAATATCCACGATGTTTAATTACCAAGAAACTAAAAAAAAAACCAAGGAACCCTATGTTGATGCGCGTCCGACACGCTCTTGGCCGGTTCTCTCACATTATTTTTACATGGTGTCTATGGGGAAATTATTTAAGTTTGTTTTATCTCTCCTGCAAACATAGGCGTAAAGCATTGCGTAACTCAAAAAATATGAAGAGTACGAAAAACAATTTTTTTTCATTTTTTTCTAACAAAGCCCTATAAAATATTAATAAAACTACACCAACTTGAAATATTTCAGATTTTTGCGACTACATTATTCAGAAATAAGGTAAAAATTCAAACAACATTTTTATGATTTTGAAAATAACTCGGAAGCGAACACTGTTAAATTGTACAGAAAATATATGTAAATTCAGAAAGATCTTTCAAATGATACCCAGCATGTCTAATTTATAATAATAAATAAATAAAAATAATAAAGTGTCTTGATAGCCCGAGCGCAGCGATCCTGTTTCAAATCTATAAGGCCATGTGGCTATGGTTCGAAGCCAGACGTGTACCAAAGAGATTTTTCTAACTGAAGTACATTAACTACCGCTGACTCCAAACCTCGGAAAGCACTTTTAGCAGTCGGTCCCGATTGTTGTCAATAGATGGCAGTCATTACAATCCGCCAACCCGCATTGGAGCAGCGTGGTGGATTTAAGCTCTAAGCCTTCTCATCCTGAGGGGAGGCCTAAGCTCCTGCAGTGGGGTGTATAAAAGGGCTGATGGAATGGAATGGAAATGACTGATTTATCAAAAAAAATCACTTATTTTGCCATTCTTAAATTTATCTTTTTTAATTATTTTTAAGTGACATATCAAAAACAGGTGACGGTCAAGCTGATGAATAATTATTTCCAATTTTATGTTTAAATTTCAATTTCTGAGATAAATGGATAGATAAACAGGCAGGAAGGCATACAGATAGCTGAGTGTATAAGAGCTCCGTTTTTACCTTTGATGTCTGGAGTTTTAAAAATGTTATTTATATAAAACAAATAACATGCATTTAGATGCATTTGTTTCCAATAGACTTGCATGTGTCGATTAAGTTGCAATACGATTCATAGTAAGATGAAATGATATGAAATTATAGTAAGCGTCATGCTCACAAGTGTTCGATAGCCGCTATCCACTTGTTAAAACAATAAAATTGTATGACTTAGAATAAATAATTGAATTCTTTTCAATATTATGAAGCTTGCACCAAAATATTACGCCCTTATTGTATGGTAATAAAAAAATATTAGTATTTCTCACCAGTAATCAATGTGTACATCAGGTCGAGCAAAACGAAGCTAGCTCGGAGTCCGTAGTGTCGCACTGAAATTTTACATTAAAACACTAATGCATTTGTTTTGTTTTAGTCAAATTTTTAGTTGAGGCAACAAAAATAAGATTGAAATTATTGTAAACTGATTAGAACTATGTGTATAAATAATGAATGTTGATTTAGATACTGAATAAACTATAGTAAGTTGATGATATATTGCTAGTTTTCCATATATTTTACATGGACCTCGTTCTTGTCTATCATCAAAATTTAACATGCATATCTACAACGTAACAATTAGGTATAACACTGAAAATGTAACCAGCAAACACATATGTAACTCGGGTGAATTTTAAAATAATAATACAAAAAATACAATTATATACCTAGTACCTACTCATATTAGTAAAATATGCCTTTCTTGATTTGTTTTGGATGAGAAATTTTCATGCAATGATAGGTAGGTAGGTACCTACTATTTCAAACAAGAATCATTCATTTTGTTCATAATGAAATGTTATAAGCTTTTCATTTTAATACTAAATACCTGCAAACTATACAAATATTAATTAGATTTTATTAAAGCATGCTCTCCAATGGAAAATATTTATGGAAATTTATAGTTCAGTACCTGGTTTACATCGAATTATTGGAATATCTTGATAATAAATTAATGTTGCAATATTGTATAATAAAAACGATGGAATACTTGCTATATATTTATATATATTTAGATGTATATAACTGTCTAATATGTTTTAAGTCACCACTTAACTAAACAAGAGTTTAAAGATCTAATATGAATTAGAACAATGAAATTTGAAATCGCGTTTTTCATTGATATATATCCGTAGAACTTTAATTTTCAGGTATATAATTATGTATATAATTATTATTATGTAATTAATCAATTGCACTTTATACATGTTTTTAATGGATTATATTGAAACACTGAAAAAACTTTTCAGGTTAGACTATATTAGAATCATGGCGTCATTTTGGAAGTACATACGCGGCTATATACTATATATGTACCTATTATGTACCTGTGACGTAACGCAGTGTTTTGCTACATATGTGTGTGAATATAGGTGTGTAGTTTAGAATATAATTCCGATGAAACCGATTATTCGGTGAAATTGAATAAAGTAGTTGTATGTAAAAAGATATTTACTTATTCAAAATTATTTCTGAATAAAAGTTTCAGGGCTTTGTTAGGTATGTTTACTGTTAATAAGTACTAAATCTAAGAAGTGCTGCCATAGTCAGCCATAGTACTGCGATATAATTTTGGCTTTAAATTACATTTATAAAATGTTATTATTTTAGTTAGGTATTTATCGTCTTTTTTCCGTTATTTACTCATAGTTTTTTAAAACTTTGCATTCATATCTCAAGAAGTATATTTGTATGTTTAGTTTATTGTTTTCGTAGATTTTATAGACTACTTCCGTCATACTTTCGTAGCCTAAAAACCAAACTTTATGGAAACATTCGTTGTTCATTTGTTCTCTATGTTTGAGAAGGGGTGATTCAACGACCGTTCGAAATTTAAAAACAAAGCCGACCATAGTGTCTAGGAATAGGGTAGGTACGAAAGAGAAATGTTTTCCTTGCAACCTTGCTCGTGTTAGAAAGAGATGGAAAAATGCCAAAATACACCCAGATAACCTTGATGCTTTTACATTTTTTAGGAGTTATTTATTCTAATTTTCATAGACATCGTTTCGTTTTTAACCGACTGCCTCATGAAGGATACGTTTTTCGAGTTTATGTACAGTAATACGCACGGATTTTTGCGACTATGAAGTTATTTACAGAAAGTATCGCAGTACACTGATTTATCAATTTTAATAAGGATGCGTAGTCGGCAAACAAATGCGAAATATGAGCGTCCGCAACGTGCATATTTATAATTTTTACATTATATATACTTTGGACCGGGGCCGCGGGCCGCATCGGCCATGTCGCAGTAGCCTAAAATAGAGATGAAGGAGAGGTTGGATAGTTCGCGCTTCTCGCTCTCACTACGGCCCCTCGCTGCCAGCGCGGTGATACCTGCGCATCGAGTCGTTGGCAGGCAACTCAAAACGGCAAAAATCCGTGCGAATTACTGCATCTTTCTTTGGCATGCCCTAAAGTCTAAAGGGCTTGGCAGATTTTAACATAAAAATAAAATCTCTAGAAACGCGAAATCTATAGCATTTTTCATAAATATAAACAAAATAGTTGTACCATAAAAACCGCGACTGCGCAAAAAATACCTATCGTGTCAAACTTTATGACGCATCTGCATACAACGTAAAATTCGAACTTGTACAGGAACGCCCTGCCCTCTCGCTCCACTGCTTTCCGCAAGCATCTACAATTGGTTATTGCGACGCGACTTCTGCGTTTTTCCGGATCCGCCATAAAGTTTAATGCGACCTGTATCTAACTGGAAAGAGAAAAATAACGTCTATAATCTATAGGATTTTGTTTTAATCTTAAGTCGCGTCTGAAATTTTAGTACAAAAATTAAATTAAAATAATAGTTGATAATGTAATAAATATTTTAAACAGATGACTATGCTCATGTAATAGAGAGCCATATTAAGGCTTAACATTGACAAGCCCCAACATTTTTTATGCACCTAAGTAGTTATATAATTAGGTACTTTTTATTAGGATATTTTTGTAACTTCTTTTTCTTCTTGTAAAATATTGAATCTTTTTTTATCAACTAGCCGTATTTACCAAATTCTTACGTTTGATTTGCTGTGTTTCACTTTCTACGGGGGATATTTTTTTTAGAGACGGCTGTAATGATACCTATCCATTTTCGTTAAAAAGAATGTTGTAGATTTATCAATGTTTTTTTTTAATTTATGTAAATCCTTGCAAAGAATAAATATATCACAATTTTATAAACATCGTTTATACGATTTAATAAGAAAAAAAAACTATTTGTATGTATCACGTCATAGAAAAATATATGAGACCACCTTAGAATCGACATTATCCACATTGGCAGCAGTTTCGAGAAATCGCTAAACGTAATTAAAAAATATATGCGTCGGGTATGGCACTTCCTAGTTTTTTTTTTAAAGTTGGTCAAAAAGTTCTCGAACGCGAGAGGTAGGTAGTAATAGTTTAAAAAAAATCAACTAAGAATAAGTAAGAAAAGTTACGTAACAAATTAACTTTTATGAATGATAACATCTTTCTGAAAAAATAGATTTACGATTTAGCATATCAGAAATTCATTTCGATTTAGAGTAAATGTAAAGAACTTGGAAGAAGGATGAACCGAGTACAAATTTTTAGAGTACAAATATATCATAGGTATATATCTGTTACTGGAGCATGACTCTTCGCCTTGAGGTAATGGCAATTTTTTTAGATTTATTCTCGACATTATTCATATAGATATTATTGATTTAGGTTAGTTTCATTGTTCAGGAAAAAAACATTTGATTCTAATAACAATTTTTTTCCAAACAGATTTGAAACAAATGCAAAGAATTGTAGCCATACTACTAGCTATACTACTAGTTATATCGTAATATAGTAGCTATACTAATCTTCATTGTCACAATGGTTTGTGAGGACGATTGACCAACTCATGCATATGAAATACCTGAATCTTATAAAGAAATCAAATTATAATTAAATATAATGTGTGGTTTTATAGATATTTGAAAAAAAACAAATCATTATATATTCTTCTGCCTATATTTATAAAAAAAACACTAAATGTCAAGTGAGGTGTCAGTTACGTCAAATAATACGGATCATAAACGCTTAAACGGATTGACACACTTCCATTCAAGTTCCACAACTTTTATGGCAGATGTGGACAGGTGGACAGGACATTGTTAAAGCACAAGTCGCGTCGTAGTAACCAGTTTTAGGATAGCGGGACGTAGTGGAGCGAGGGATATATGACTACCTGCGCAAGCACGCATACAGCATTGTCTTCCGATCCGCCATAAAGTTTGAAGCGAACTATGATACTATATCTAACTGCGTCATTATAGTGTTTCTCGTTTTGCTACATTTTCATTTGTAATTTTTTTTTTTATTACTATTTATTTGCTTTTACGACTTTTTTGCTAGCTGTTGTTCTTTGTTATTCTATGACATTGTATTAATTATTGTATGTAATTGATATAACTATTATACATTTTTTTAACTATGGTTCATGAAGCAAAGACATTTATTAACTTATATCACTCAATGCACATACATGTTTACAAAAATATCAAAGAAACCCCATTGTAGAAATCAAAATCGTAATAATGTTATTTAATGTTACCATGTGTATAAATCGTTTACCAAAAAATAAGCATCGCTGTGACTACACCATTTACGCTTGGTTTTTTTATGTGGCTTCCATTCATAGCAGCTTTGGCGGCCATTCTTTGCTAGGTAGAGATAGGTAAATCTTTTAAATGACGGCATCTAGCGGCGATATTTTACATTTTTATTGATGAACTAAGTAAACCTTATGTCAACACTGTCAGACAGAGCTATCACTGTCAGGCTGTCATTCATGTTAAAGTTGTCAAACTATTAATTACCTATTAGGCTTACTAATATACCGTACCATGATCCTTATTGGAAACGAAAATAATATACAAGTTTAAAGAAATAAACGTATCTATATATTTTACTACTACAACCAATAGAAATATTTAACTTTAAATATATCGATAGCGTAGTCGGCTACGCGCTATTTACCTTCATCGTTTAGATAAGTTGAGTTTGGGGGCTACGTTCTGGTCATAAGCAGCAATGATTTTGTATCAGCTATCGTTTTCTTTCTAAAGCTTTATTCTACATGTTAGAATAAGTTAAACATACGTAAAAATTACATTCCTTCTATGACTTTAGTAAAGTTTAGAAGGAATGTAATTTTTAAAGTTACTTTAGTTTAGTCAAACTATTAATTAACTATTAATTCAAGAGCCTCAGAACAATTACTAAAGTCATAGAAGGAATGTAATTTTTACGTATGTTTAACTTATTCTAACATGTAGAATAAAGCTTTAGAAAGAAAACGATAGCTGATACAAAATCATTGCTGCTTATGACCAGAACGTAGCCCCCAAACTCAACTTATCTAAACGATGAAGGTAAATAGCGCGTAGCCGACTACGCTATCGATATATTTAAAGTTAAATATTTCTATTGGTTGTAGTAGTAAAATATATAGATACGTTTATTTCTTTAAACTTGTATATTATTTTCGTTTCCAATAAGGATCATGGTACGGTATATTAGTAATAAGTATTATGGGTACAAACAACGACAACACAAACACTGATTGATTATGACCCAGCACAAATATTCAAAAAATATATGATAGACTGGGGTTCGAACCCAGAACCTAAGTTACTCTAACTTAGGTTCTGGTTTCGAACCCTAATAACTGAGCGGTCAGCATTTACGAAAGAAACAAACTAGTGATTAATACATTATAAAAGAACAATTTAGTAAGCCAAAAAATTGAGGCACTGTAAATTAAAATTTTTAGGATTTCGTGTATCCGATTTGAAAAAACGGAACCCATAAAGGATCAGTCTTCTGGTGTCTATACTTATCCGTCGATCACAGCCTATTTTTTCTGAATCTATTAGACAAGAACAAATTGATTTTTAGTACAAATAAAAAGATTTGTGTGCCAATTAGGGACGTATAAAATTAATAAACTATTTTGATGTTGGGGATCAACTTTAGATGGCAAATTTAAAAAACGTATGTAAGTGTATTCATCATGTGACATAATAAATGAAAGAAACTTATTATAGTTTTAATGATAACAGGAAAATCTAAACGATAAATCAATTCTCATTTTGAAACGTAAATTTGTTAAAAATCAAATTCATTATGTAATACATTAAATAAAAGGAAACGTTATGGGAAATATGAATATAATAAAACTTCTTAAACCATACAAAGTGAAAGAACCATACAAAGTTTGTGTTGTCGTCGTTTGTACCCATAATACTTATTACTAATAGACCGTAACATGGTCGTTATTAGAAACGGAAATAATGTACAAGTGTAAAGAAATAAACGTACCTATATATTTTATTACTACAATTAATAGAAATATTTAACTTTATATATATCGATAATGTAGTTGGCTACGCACTATTCACCTTCATCGTTTTCATTTTATTTTCAATCGATTTTGTTTCAGCTATCTTTTTCTTTCTAATGCTTTATTTTATATGTTAGAACAAATTAAACATATGTTAAATTTGCATTCGTTCTAGAATTTTAGTAATTGTTTTTAGTATCAATCAGAATAATTTGACGTAACTGACACTTTGATAATCAATTGACATCTAGTGTTTTTTTTTTAAGATAGGCAGAAAAAGATTTTATTTTTATTTGTTTGTTTTTCGAATATACATAAAACCTTACATTATATATTGTTATTATAATTAAATAGATTATTTCTTTATAAGAACCGGGTATTTCATACGCATCGGTTGTTCTATCGCCCTCACAAATTTTTAAACTTATTTTGACAAGACAGAAGTAGTATGTTAGGTGTCTCTCATTTCTTTTATTATTGGAATAGACTTTCTTTAATGGTTTCTCAACATCTGATACCATTCAAGGATGCAAGACGTATTTAATATCGATATATGAATACCGAAACCAGGCAAATATTGATGTTCGATATTTCGACCGTAAAAATATCGATCGAAAAATTAATTTGAATTGATTGATTTTTACACGTATAATATCGATATTTCGATATATTCTCCATCCCTATTTGTACATTGATTGACAAGGATTTGTAACTAATACTAAATGTCAATAACTAACAACAGAATGTGAAATAATCACAGTCTGTGACATCTATATTGGTTTATTGTTCTGTGCTGTGGTCTGTCTTTGTACTTTAGATAAGTTATCACTTAGTTATAGTTTAAAAATAAGATGTAATATTTAATTTAACCCAAGGCATTCAAATATGGAATAACTTAAGAAATAATTTTTTAGTGGGCTTGTCTGTCCGTTTTTTATTTGTTTAGGTACTCCTAATAACAGACGTTAAACTTCAATTTCAGCTTTAAATGTTAAAGATACCTACAAGGTTCACATCGCTGATCATCCTGAAATCCTGAACATACCGACCTCTTTAAGAAATTTTTGAATGTTTTTAAGGTT
This sequence comes from Luffia ferchaultella, assembly GCA_949709985.1. Taxonomy (NCBI): domain Eukaryota; kingdom Metazoa; phylum Arthropoda; class Insecta; order Lepidoptera; family Psychidae; genus Luffia; species Luffia ferchaultella. The sequence continues at coordinate 10,293,086 of OX453243.1, read as the reverse complement.
ATGATATACTTATTATAATTATAAAGTTATGATATAATAGTACCTAAATCTATGAGAGTGGAAATGTTAGAACTAATAGGTACATTTAAGTAATATGGTACCTACGTAATGTTTTGGCCTGAAATTTTTACAAACATCAAAAAAATGGTGTCAATTTGTAGGTCATGTAGTGTCAAAAATGTAACAATTCGAACGGCAAAGATACGATAATTTTGCACGAAATACCTCTATGTTGCCTTTTTTGAAAATTGGTACCTATCATAAATATGTACCTATGGATATTTTGTGCTTCAATGGATCTGCTTACTTGGTGGTTGTTGATTATATATTTAAATGGGTTTAAGTCAAAAGTCTGGAAATTAAAACCACTAATTGTGTGATTTCTAAATTAAAATCTGTATTTGCTACTCATAGGTACCTGAATATATCTACAGTAAGCGATAATAGGCCTTTTGCTAGCTTTGATTTTTAAGAATTTGCTAATTCTTATGACATACAGTTATACAATACGAGTGAAAAAACTGTAGGTATAGTGAAGAAAAAATGTAAACACAGTGATTTTTATATGACCTTATTAAATCATAGAAATGCACCTGTAGCTGGATTGGAGTATAGTGCATCACAATTGTTAAAGAGCAGAGTTCTTCGTGCTAGGTTGCCTTGTTCTAATAAAAAGTATTTTAAAACCTGAAATAACAGAAAATTAAGAAAAAAAATTTACATACAAACAATAGAAAATAAAAACATATAGGTAGGTACTTAATAAAAATGTTTGATAAAAAATTTTTAGAAATATAAATTTTAAACCGAGGAATAATATAATGAAACCAAATAAATTTTATAAAGCTTGGTATCTAGGTGTAATAGTGGAAAATAATGGTCAAAGATCATTTATTGTGAAAAAAGAGAACAGCAACGTAATACGAAGAAATCAGATACATCTAAGACACAATCCAAATTAATGTGTTTAAACTTTTTTAAACATGAATCCAATGATTATGAATTTAATAAGATTGTACTCACAAATCAAACTGTAATAAATACCACCATTCTGATCTGGTTTCACTCGGAAACCAATAAAAACAACCAGATTAGGTAGAATAATTAGACATCCTGCTCACTATAATGATTAAGTTTTCTAATAATAATTACAATAGAATTTAAATTGTAATAAGTTTTAATATTTAATATAAGTGATAATATTTAATTTGACATGTTTTATTATATGTTATAAATAAGTACTTAATAATTTTGAAAATTCTATTATTATATAAATTAATACAGCATTTCTCATAGTAACTTAAAAAAAAGGAGGGCTGTATATAGTGACATTATTAGTATGTTAAGAGGCATGCTGTTAAGATAGAGCTTGATCATGATTGTATATTGATTGACAAGAATTTGTAACTAACAGAATAATCGCAGAGTAGGTACTTTATAGTTTGAGAATAATTAAAGATATGTTAAAAAAACAACGTCTTTTATATTGCTGATCTTCCTTTAAGCCAATCACATGAAATTCAGAAATGAGGTTTCTCTTCTGACGTGCACCAGAAAAGTTCGTTCCTTTCCGAAGCATTCACTAAGAAGGAATTTTTTGAACTTCTATCCCCAAGAGGGAAAATGAGGGAGGAAAAATTGAGCAGTTCCCCGTGGTCCCATTGCGTTGACCCATTAATGGGTCCACTGGGAATTTTTATTCCCCGTAGTCCCAATACCTAGTGATGGAATTAAAATCATATTTTTATCGAAAGTAATTATATTGTTCTATTAATTTCATCGTTATGAACAACAGAAATAATTGAGTCAAAGGAATTCACATAAGGATTCGGCTTGAATATGGAGCTGTTGCTATATATATAACATTTTTTTATTTATTTATGTTGCGTAAATTGAAAAGGGTAATATTAAAATTAGTTCAGGCAGCTAGGATCAAGGCATTTCTGAAAAAAGGGTTAATTATTTTTAAATTTCAATACATTTGTCAACCTAATTATTGCCCTTGTTGATCATGACGTTGAAATTGGGTATTCGACTACTATTTAATATATTATATTCATCAAGAAAATATAAAAATACTCTTTATACGATAACAAAATGTATGAACAAAGTTATATTCGGTTGAAGAATATGGAAATTAGAATCTTTTGATATTTTATCTTGTCTCTTTCTTGTAAAACGATATTTAACATTGTTTTAAATAGCCTGACGTCATACACAGGTACTCCGTGTGGTATTGCTCTCTCTGTCTAACAGGGCATTTAAAACATTCATAACTTTTTAATAATGATTTATTTTTTAAAATTTTTTGCCAAGAACACTCATTAATATATATTTTTTTAAATAGTCAAGTAGCCTATTATAACGAACAATGTTGTACCTACGTATTATTTTCGATATTAAAATATTTTAATTCTTTTCCTAGGTCATAAGGACCACAGAAAAAAGGTTCCCTGTGGATACGTTGATTAGTCACCTCGAATAAGGTAAAGGCTGTTTCATGCCAGATGCAGAGTGACGGCTGATCTTTTGGCAGCGAGAGGGTAGTGATTGGGTGAACTATTAAATAAAACGAATCATGGGTACTCTTTAATCTCAACGATTACGCAAGAACGGCTTATACACATTGTTTTTCGAAGTGCAAAAATCAAAACATATCGGTTTATAGACCTTATAAATGTCGTCATCGGTGGCATCTATAAAATGTAAATAATTATTATACTACATGCTATCATAAAATTCATCCGGCCTAGTATAGTAGTAGTAGTAAAATAAGTATAATATAATACACAGTGATCATAACGGATTTGCTAGTCTATGTAAATTAAAAAATAAATATGGATAGCGACGTCCATATTCAAGCCTAAATCTTTATAATTCTTTATAATTGAATTCCGCTAACCCTCTTATTTCTATTGTTCATGACGGCGAAATTAATACAAAAATGAATACAAACTTTCGATAAAAATATGATTTTAATTAAATCACTAGCTAATGGGACCACGGGGAACTTTTTTCCCCGTGGTCCCATTAATGGGTCAACTCAATGGGACCACGGGGAAGTGCTCGAAAAATTATGTATGAAAATCCGTAATTTTTTGAGTTAGATGCATAAAAATTTATATTTACGCTCTGGGCCAGAAACTAAATACGAAATTAAAGCTGTTTTATTATTTGGCCTTGTAGTTAAAAGTTAAAAAACCCTATTTTAGCGTTTTTAGAAACTTTACCTTGTGAAGAATATTTCACGCAGCAGCAACCAAGCAACGTATCCACGTGAATGTTTTTGCAAAGATAGGTATATTTTTTGAGCTGGAGAGTGATATATGGCTACTTTCCATCCCGGAAAAAGGCACGGTTCCTGTGGGATAACTATTCTTTATGCTAAAATGGCTGAACAAGTTTTGTTGAAAATTTTATCTCGGAAAAATACACGGTTCCTGTCGGCTGGCTATTCTTAATACTGAAATGGCTAAACGGATTTTAATGAAATTTAGTATAGTAATTTCTTAGATAGGTAGTTACCTACAGATTTGGTTGATAGTTACTGAATGTTCTAGATAGTCACACCATGTCTGGGAGCGTCACAATCCTTTAGAGGTCCCTGTATAACTGCAGTCCACGCGGGCGGATGACTAGTTATTTAATAAACAAATTCACAATTTATTTCATCATCATCATCATCATCAGCCCATTTTTACCCCACTGCAGGGGCTTAGGCCTCCCCCAGGGTGAGGAGGGGGGGCTTGGAGCTTAAGTCCACCACGCTGCTCCACTGCGGGTTGGGAACTGTAACGACCGCCATCTATTGACAGCGTCCGGGACCGACTGCTTAACGTGCCCTCCGAAGTACGGTGTCAGTGATATTGTGTACTTAAGTCAGAAAAACTCATTGGTACACGCCCGGATTCGAACCATGGCCCTATGGAGAATTATAAATTTCAGACATGTTCGTTGCGCTCTGGGCTATCACGACATTCAATTCAATTTATTTGATTACTCCTTAATATGCAAATTTCCCTATGGGGTATTAATTCTCATACCTGGAACCTGCAAGGGATCTTGGGCTGACTCTGGTCTGGCTGGTGGTGGCATTACCACATTTAAAAAAATTCGGATTTCATGTGTCGCCTTCATTGAAGTTTGCCTCGAATTACTTGGACTGAGCTCAATGACACTCGGATTTGTCATAAAGCGTCTTGTAAGAGAGGAAAGCATAAACGTTTTACATGAAAGGATATATTTTATATTTTGTTCCATCCATTCCACCAGCCCATTATGCCCCACTGCAGGGGCTTAGGCCTCCTCCCATGGTGTGGGGGCTTGGAGCTTAATCCATTACGCTGCTCCAGTGCGGTTTGGTGGATTTTGATAGTTATGTACATACCTACTTAAATCAGAAAAAACTCATTTGTGCACGCCCGGATTCGCACCACGTCCGCACGACCATCTAAACTTCGAACACGATCACTCACGAATCACGACACATACTTTATACAGGATGAGTAAATGAACAAAGGCCTCTATGACAGCTACCCTAACCGTTATGGTAATGGGAATTTTTGTTTTTAGAAATATATTTTAAATTTTTAGACTGTATTAAAATAGCATTCATGGGTTTTTTGAAAAACTAATTTTTTGAAGATATTCACTATTTTCTCAAAAGAAATTTTTTGTAGAAATGAATCCACCTGTATATAGCGAATAAAAAGTTATATGACAAATTTTTTATGTTACTGGAAACAGACGAAACTCCACGATTTATATTCCTTAGATTATTGACTTATTTTCCTCCGAGTGACCTGAGAATGGCCCATTTGAAAATGGAACAGTTGCTGTTCTGTTTTATTTTAGAGAAAAATTAATTACTACACACGACGTGATAAAATGGCTTAATAATTGCTATAAAGCATTATTGGCTTTCCCCCTGAAATAAGGTTTAAATGTCGCCCAATTAGCTAGTATAGCGATAATTCAAAATTGCTGTGCGCCTATGCTATGCTGACTCGTAAGTGGCTAACCTATCTTCCATTCCGTTCGTGCTGTGCCCTACATTTAACAAAGGGCCGCAACTGAAGAATCACGACACCTCGTCCGTCTCCGAAACATTACTAAGGCAGGGCTGACCAAGTCTTTCCTGGTCCAACTGCGGCTAAGGCACGCTTAACATCAACATAGTAGTATTCATGGCCATCTCTGAAATGCTGCTAGAATACGCGCGTAATAAAAAAAACCGTTATTCGGTAAGCGATCGTAAATCTTATTTTACACTTAATTTAGTTATAAGATCATAAAAGTATGAATTAACTAGAAGCCCTCTACTGCGTTTACCGTCTAACCACTCATACTCTAGCTAATTGGTGCAAGATGGCGAGTTTCAATGTGCAAAGTCCCCGCGCGCCGGTCGTTTCCAGCGAACTTGCGTTTGAGATTTCAGAATTACTGTGAAGTGACATTTCTGACTATTAAACCAAACGCTGTTGTCAAATTTATTTACGTCTAGACCTCAAACTAACCATTAGCTTGTGTTTTGGGTACCAAGCGAAGATACCACATCCACATAACAACCAAGACCCGGTAACTAAATAATAACAAATAATATTAATAATAATAACTAACCCGATAACCAAGGTACCAAGTATCAATATTCATCATACAAATACTGACCTAACCTGACATTCGAACCCGGGACCTACAGCTTCGTAGACAGGGTCGCTACCCACTAAGTAAAGCGGTCGTCGGTGTTCGGTTATAACTCAAAGTATACTTGTCCAATTTTAATGCGGATTTCACCTTTATGTAGGGTAGGTATTTATTCCGAAAGGATATAGTATAAAATGAAAAAAAAGTATTAGTGACAATAGTTGTTTTATTTAAAATATTTTTTTATAGTTATAGTTATTATATATAGTTTATTTGGTCTTTCACAGCGCAACCATTCTAACGTAGTGTCTTGCCGTTAAACCATAAAGTAAATAAATTTGACAGCAGCGTTTAGTTAGACGCATTAATCATTAAACTATGTCGGATAATATTATATTTATTCCGATAAATTAGTCTATCTACGTACAATAGCATGATGGTGTTCTTAGTTCTTTTAAATTACAATAGGTATTGATTTAGATTATTTATCATTTTGTTTTTTAATTTTAACTATTGTCGCACTTGTTATCCAATGGCGTTCACTAAAATTACACTTTTTTAAATCTTTTAAATTAAAAAACATTTACCGTTATAAATATTTATTTTTAGTGCGTTACTTCTGCTATGAGATCGTGCGCTGAGCATGGGTGGTTAGATGGAGCGAGTACCATCAAGCACTTGCCTTTCGTTGAGCGCCAAACTCGACGTCTATGACGCACGCTCGCTAGTGGCTGAACAACGCGGCACCAGCATGTGATGTGCTCGGCAACGTCCTCGCGTCGAAGATTGCAGCAGCAACAGCACGTCGCCCTGCGCTTGATCGTAGAAGTTGGGCGGTACGTCAGAAACGACCAAACCGCTCGAGGAAGAGTTCGTACACCGGTTGGCGCGTCACATGTTCGACAACGCCGATAACAGTTCTTTCACTCACCTCTACGACATAGCTACTTATCGCGAGCGTGCCATTCCGGGTGCCTGCTCCCAAATGACTGCTGACGTCCCCCACACAATGCGGATCGACGCGCTGTCTAGCCGATGAGATTAAGCAGCACCACCACATTGACCGCCAGGGCCATATCCCCTGCATCCCCTGCGAGAAGATGCCTCGGTACCGGGGTACCCTACACCCACCTGCTTCCCTTCAGAAGGGAAGCAGGGACCCAACCGTCGGGAAAAACCCCCACGCGCGCGCTTATACCCACAGCGGAAATTGTTGTGTCTGGGGGATGTTTGGCCCTTCGGATTGGTTTAGCTTCTTATAAAAAGCCTTAAATAGCACCCCAAGTAACATATAAAAAAATTTAGGCTTAAAAATCTATGATGAATGTTCCCTAATTAATTTTTAGCAGACTTTATAGCGCCTGGGGGAACGTGTCTGACAATAATGAATATTGGTTTTTAAAAATATTTTGTAAAATATATTTAATACTGACGTAAGCCATGCCACGAGTTTAAAAACTTCTAATGAGAATCGTACTGTCAGAGTTATACACATAGTCAATCTATTTAATGGTTTTCGCTCCTTCCCTAAGAGTTTGTGACTTTGCTTATTGGTGAAGATCTTGTACCCTAAGTAGCCTTATTTACGTATATACGTATCAAATCTTTCTATGTCCGTTCTTCGTCACTAGTTAAAGAATGATCGGATTTTGATAAGAATATCGTTAACAACAAGTTCCGGTTTAAGATAAATGAACATGAGTCTAAGAAGATAAAATTTTAGGTATTTGTTTTCTAGTCGTATCAGACCTAATAAATGGATTTTCTTAGAGATTTTACGGTCGCATTAACTATCATCCGTAATAACTTCAGAGTAATGACTAAATAAAAACTATACCTACTAATAGGCAGAGCCGGACCTCTGCTGTCTTTGAGTTTGGTTCACAACTTGAAGGTAATTTAACAAGTTTTCCAGAGGGCTAAATTGGTTGAAAATTTGCTCGACATAAACTGGCTAATGGTATAGTAGCCTGGCAGGTACTCATAATGATCACGATCAGGTCAATAAGCGGCAACTTTGACGTGCTAGAGCCGACCACGACGACCTGGTAGGATGTTGGTTGGTTGGTTGGCTACCTATACCAATGTATTATTTTAAAAAGGCTTTGTATATATTTTTGAGACAATATCCTAATTCTTTTGTTTTAATTTTGTTCTGAAATTACAATCGCGTCTATAATTTGCATTTGTTCCGGAGTCATGTTCGGTACTAATTTCTTCTATAATCTCATTTTGATCTTCAACCGCTGCAGAATGTGGATCACTGTTGACGACGAAAATTGAAAAAAAATATAAATTCTGAAGATCTACAATCATTTCATCATTTGCACCACAGGGATTAAGTATTTATTGCACAATCTTCTGATTGCTGGAATTTGCCCAGTGAAATGTTTCCGACGACTTCGATACTGTGAACTGAATGATTATTAAAACCAAGCGCTGCCTGGCAACTTAATTTACTCTATGAGGTCAAATCAAAGTTTAGATAATTTTTAGACATATCACACTTAAGCGTTATAGGCGTTGGCTACTTGGGTACAGTCTGCAGTGGTCAAACTCTGTAAAAAAAACTAGCTATGTTTCCCTGAGTTAAAGCTCGTTTCTAAAGTTGGTAGAAATTTTCAGTGCTCGATATTTTATCAATTGTTTATCATTTCAATTCGAAAACACGTTTTTGACGTACCGGGCGATAAAGCATACGACTTTGTTTCAGTGATATTATTACACAATAATATTACGAGCTATTCAAAAACAGGGCATATCTATAATATCCTGTAGAGTAACTTGCGCAGGTCAACCTATAGGCGGCGCAGGTAGTTATTAGGTAGGTCTATACCTACCTGCGTAACTACCTGCTACTAATCAACTACTATTAATCATTTGTTAATGCTGTGGAATGTGACTTCTTAGCCTCGCTGCACGGGCCGTGTGAAGAGTATGAAGGCGAGCGGCCTGCTTCGCCTTAGTCACTTGCACGCGACTCGTGTCACATATTTCCGAAATACATTTGGTTTGTTCATTCGGTTATATTTTTGTAACGATCAAATTTAACTGTCGATGAAATTACCATTTAAATCTACTGATAAATTATTTTGCGTACTTATTACTTTGTGCACCTATTACGTTTATTAGGTATTTATATAGTTTAAAAAAAATTATGTCCTCATACCTAAAATGTAAAATTTTAGAACAATGTATCAACCATGTATATTATTTTATTTTTTACTCAACAGTAAAATAACTAAAAAAAAATTAACATCAATGCTAAATGTAGTCTCACTACAAAATAACTCCTAGAAATTCTTTGAAAATTCGTGGCGCAATACATTGATTAGAAATGGTCTGATAATGTTATCGACAGCCATTTATTAGGAATAATCATAAGTTCCGGTGAATTCTTGTTATTTTCAGGGCGTTTCAGTGGTGTACAATAGCCGGCGCATTTATCAGCTTGGCGAGTGTGATAAGCTTCTTATCTTCAAATAACTATATACGTTTACGTGGCCATTGAGCAATTAGACAGCAGACGTGAACAAGCAAAGTCTATTCAGTAACGTGAAAACTCAATAAGGTATCAAAAATTTATTAGTTCAGACATCAGGTGAGTCTTTTCTAGTCACAGCATGACGATAACGGTTTATCAAAAAATGTATGTACATTTAACATTTTTTAAATTTATTTAATTGCTATGGGGTTATATACCTACAACTCTTGAGCATTATATTCAACAAATAATTTCAACAACATATATTTACGAAGTATCTATTATCTCTTGTTTAGGGTTAACGTTTACAAGTGAAAATTTGCTTCTTTTATACGCCTGAATGCGCAATATGAATCATATGCGACAATTAACTATGTGGTGTGCAGTAGCGTGCGGTTGGTCCGTAGCATGGTTACGCCAACACGACATGTGAAGTTTCAATTTTCAAATGATTGTGGTGGAAACTTCATAGCGCCGCCGGTCGTCCGCGCCGTGATACCCACCACAAAATCATATTCTACCTACCTGTGGTGGTTTTAAAAAAAGCTGTGTTGGTTTTAAAGGCTGTAACTGCTACTGGTAACAAATGATTAAAAAACCATAAACAATAGGTTTTCGCTGTTGCATTGAAATGAAATATAAAAAATATATTTATACGTATGGAATAGATAAATGTTTCCGGGATAAAGGTTGCATTGATTACTCTCCGAAAAGTCTTCTATCTGCCAATGAAATTTCCATCAAAATCGGTTCAGCCGTTTCGGAGATTAAACTGAACACAGAAAGATACAGATGAAAATATTAAAAACGCATGTTTGGTTTTGGGTATAGTGCAAAATAAAAATGCCGGTGATTTCGTTCGTGTGATTTTTTAAATTTACGCGGCAACCATAAATATTTTATTTTTGAGAAAGTTTTCTATCTGCCAGTGAAATTTTCGCGTGTAAAATGGGTTTAGCTGTTTAACACTTTATATTTTTGGTCAATCAGAAAACAATTTGTGTGATTCAAAGTCCATTAGTTTGTAGGGCAACCAATGGCTGACCTGCTGAAGTAACAAAAATTCTATTTCTTCCAATATTTATTGACATTAATGAAATGACTGGTTTGTATTGTCAAATTGTGGTCGCTAATTTGGACTTGTCCTTATAGAAGATATTGTCAATAGTTTAATATTTATAACAACCATTCAAAAACAATTTATTTAGTTTCGGCAAAAATATCAGTTTTTTTGATAAATTACCTTTTTTCTTCGGAGCAATTGGGATTTTTTTAACAATATTTAGAATATTATCGGTACTAATTATGAGTTACAAATTTCAAAAAAAATAGAGCTATATTCTTGCAAGGGCACAGTGTGTATTCAGCTACAGCCTTTGCCTTGAAATCTGGCTTGTATATTGATTAATATTTATTATAAATTTATTTATAAAAAAATGTCCTTTTAGTTGAAAACGATAATAGAGGCAACTAAAAAGCAAGGTCCATGTGATAGTATAGATATGTAATATATTGTAATAACGATTTTTTATCTTATCGAACGTGGTGTTGATAACAGTCATAATCTTTAAAGTATGCGTGGACGGTCACAAATTAATGAAACAAAAAAAATTCGTTTGAACCCCAAAAACTATCTAAGTTATTATTTTTAGTATATTACGGCATTTTTTCATTTTATATAACATTTATATATGTTGATAGTATTCGCCTAACCCACAACATATTAAAAAAATAATTATATATATGTATATAACAATGTAGTACTGTCTGTTTGTTCTTGCTAATATACAAAACCGTTTTAAAGACATGAAAAGGAGGTTGTCATGAATGACATAGACTTCCTGTCTATGTGTTTGTTTTCATTCTGGAAATATTTATAGTTCCTGCCTAAACTTTTGAAATTGTACGAACTAGGAATCATGAAAACCACGCGAATTAAATCGCGGGCGGCCACTTTCATTCATATAAATAAAATAGAAGTGTCTGTCTGTGATTTAAAAATAAATAGGTAAAAGGTTTTTCTTAATTATAAGCTTATTTATGGCGGGTTAGCACTTTAGTTTTGAAATGTCGAATGAGGAACTATTTTCATACGAAAGTAGGTAATGGACGTAAAAGACAACATGAAATTGATCATCCCTTTACCTTATTTTGAAGTAATTAAATTTAATTCCGATATTAATTAATTATATTACGTGTAATTGAAAAAAAAATCCGATATATATACAAACATGTATATAGTGTGAACCTGACCAATAAGCTTGGTCTGTTCCGCTGCTGTCAAATTTCTTTACTATGGATTCTACACTTTACATTTCATTCTATTGTACAATGAAATCTATTTTGGAACAGTTACGTGCGTCATTTTTAAGTTATATACAGTATTTTCCTATTGAGTCATTCAGAATTGATTAATGCCTGAACGAAGTGATAACGACATAGGTATTTCGTGTTCTTGACGCTTTTTAGTGTAACTAGCAAAGCTTTTTCTTTTTTCTTTCTTTTCTTTAGAAAAAAGCTTTGCTAGTTACACATCGCTCAAGGACGCGAATGCATCTAACTTAAAAAAAAAATATTATTTACATAAACTTGTGAACCGAAACAAGCGTTTTTAAAATTGTCGTCTGTCGGTCGACAGACAAACGTATCTATCGTTTTTGTCCGGGCTAATCTCCGAAACGGCTGAACCGATTTTGATGAAACTTCCATTGGAATATACAGTTTTAGTGTAGGTATATTAGCTATGAATATTCAATAATGAAAGGAAAAAAATGAAAATTACCTACTCACATCGAATAAATATATTTATATAAGTCATATTAAAACGATTGAAACTGTTATATTTATTATGAATATATACAATAATCAGTTAATAAAAAAAATCAAATAAAAAAGTTATCACTTGTGTATATTGTGGAGGCGGATACTAATAAAATTATACTAGCCACAAATGGTTACGATATAAAGCAAGCGAATAGACACTAACTACATCGTCAATTTTTAGGTATATCCAAAACGAAAAAATTAAATTCATATCATTGTCTTTCTCTCACAGTCTATTTTCTACGAATCTCCTATACGATTTTTTTTTTAGATTTGATACATCCAAACATGAATTTCGGAAGAAAAATTTGAAAATGTTCTTGATGCACACATCAAACCTTTTTTGCATTAAAAAATGGCGTGATAGCCGACTGGTAGCGAGTCCGCTTCTTGTTTAAAAGCCCGTAGTTCGAAGCCCAGGGCATGTACCGATAAATTTTCTAACTTATATAATAATAATAATATGTTATTATGTTATGTTATTATTATTATCACATAAGTTAGAAAACTCATTGATACATGCCCTGGCTTCGAACCACAGGCTTTCGTGTCTCTTGAGAATATATCTATGCTTGAGAACTAGGTACATATTTAATTGGGACGTAAAAAAACCACATCTCCATGTTCGGATTTCAAGTTATCGGTATTTATGTGTTTATATGTCGAATTTCTTAAAAATTTGTTCAGTACTTTTTGAAGTCACGTCTGTCAAAAAACACGCATACATTTTTTCTGTTTATAGCATTATTTTAAAACTAGAAATATCACGATTTGGATCAAAAATTTCTGGAACTACAAATTCGTTAAATCGTTTTGATTATAATGACCACTGTATTATTCGTCCGGTGCTCCAGTAGCCTGTTAGTAGATTATTCGGTTAGCTATCAAAAGCCGGATGAATAAAAAAATAGGTATATATATTAATATACCTACGTCCGGTTAACGAGACAATAGTTACTTTATTAGTTTACATACAAATTATTTTTGCCAGTACCTATATTCGGTTCCATAATCCTACTAGCAAACTATAGCAATGGTACAGTCCCAATAAACCTCTATGGCGGATGTGAACATAGGCACAAGTCGCGTCGCAGTAACCAGTTTTAGGTGTAGCGGGACGCAGTGGAGCGAGGGGCATATGACTGAACCTGCGCAAGCATGCCTAAAGCGTTGTATTCCGATCCGCCATAAAGTTTGATTAGAACTATAACTGCATTTTTCCGATAGCACACACCGTGTATTATTCTATGCTAAATCTAAACACTTGTATGTGCATGTGTTTGGAACATTGCATAAAAATTAACTACACAAAACAATCTGGTTGTTTTGAATACGTGTGTAAAGAAACGGGATCCGCAGTTCCGCGCACCAGTCACCACCGCCAGTCGCTACACGCCACGCATCGCATGGTCGTCCGTCACTCGTCCCCACCATTTCCACTAGTAGCGCCCATAGACAGTAGCGCCAGTGCGCCAGTCATCAAGTGAAACTCGTGAAGTGTGGATTCCCCTTCGCAGACCAGTTCTATCGATGAACAACAAATCTTGTATGTACAACAAACATATTTTTTTTTATAGAAAACTCAAATTTTTATCAAGTAAAAACATGTACATTAATGCCTTATTAGTACACACGAATTAATTTCTTTACGATATTATTTGTTTTCGTATGCAACAAGTAGTTTTTACTCTCACAAGTTGTGTGACCACAACAAATGTTTTCTTCTTGCTTGGGTGAATGCGATGTTCGATGTGCGAAGCGATGTTCTTGTTTTTATCATGATCCTTGACCAAAGTAAAAAGAGAGCACTCGGGGTAAAACTTCGGATGAAAAAGTCGTATTTAATCAAAGACTTAGTTTAATTAAGGCCAGATCCCTCGAAATATAGCGCTCACTCTTCTAACCTTAGACCAGAAGAGTGAGTTTTAGGTGTATGTAGGTATATAATGATTGAATAATTTCACTTATTCAATTATCTATTCCGTAATATCTTACACAATACTTTATTATTACGCTTGGTATAAAACTGATTTTGAATCCTCGATCATCCATGGTTTTGAAAAATAGTCGACGTGATAAAGTTCAGTCATGTTTTCAAAGAACAAAAGAATATGTTTAAGAAATCACTTCAGAATAGGTTCATATATATGTTTACAGTTTTGGCCCCCAGATGGCACGGCAGTTGGTATATTTTCTAAACCAGCAAGCTTGGCAATATTTTGATGCGGTCTTACATAAATTAATATTTATGTCATAGCATATAGCATCAGGCGTCCCACAAGTGTCTCACTTAGGTCCTGTTTTATTAACATTTCCACAAATGATATCCCTCGCTGTTTATTTATTTATTTATTTATTACATAGATACAGCAACAGTTAACAAACTTGAAAATAGGTAAAGATACAAAATATACAAAATACAATAGAGGCGAGTCTGTTGACCTTAATAGCTATATACGGCATTGTAAAATAGTAAATTCTAATAATCAAGTAATAAACACAAAAACGACCAAAATATTTAAAAAGAAAGAAAACATTTATAATTTGGATAAAGCTCTTTTAAATGAGACGTTTTGATAACTCCTCACCATTTCTATGCGGATGACCTTGAATTTGCGAGACATGTAGGTTCCACAGAGGTCGCGTTACTTCTTCAAGATGATCTTGCTAGGCTAGTTGAATGGTGTTCTGAGAATGGCATGTATTTAAATTGAAAAAAAATCACATAAATTTTTTTTAGAAATATAAACCTCATGAGAACAACGTAGCATAATAGTTCTGGTGATTGCATACAGGAGGATGAATATATTAGAGATCTGGGGATTGTGTTTTATAGGAAACTTACCTTTATACCCCCTCTATAATTAAAAGCATCGAAAATTTTGGGATTTGTAATTAGAAATAGTAAACACTTTTCGAAATCCCAAAACTAAAAATACAATGTAGTCTTTGTACGTCGTACCTTGCAATTTTGTAACATAGTAAGGCGACCACACTTTGCTACCTACTCACTGTTTGACAATTGAAATAATCCAGAAAAATTTTTTATGTCATTTAACACGTGCATCGGGGCAGACAGATGAATAACACGTGAATAAACTTTTCACAATTTAATGATAGGCTATCTTTGGTGCCAACTCCCCAATGCCTCGTTTATGCAAGTTTTTGGCGATTCACTATGTAAATTCCGTAAATGTTTTTTGATTGCAGTGGAACAACAAATAGATGTTGTTTGAGTCATTTAATATAATTCGGGTGCGTGCTGTGTTCACCTGTGATTAATTGTGCATTTAGCTGAAAAATTGTTAAAAAATGTATTTGTTTGTGTTAAATGATATGACAACTGATAGTATTTCAAATAAAATAAAAATAAAATGTCTTACAAAAAACAAATCAAAATCTAATGAGGTAACAGATTACGGAGGTAATTCTCGAAGCCAATTTTAAGATATGTTTTTCGGTTAAAAACCACAACAAGGCGCTGCAATAGAGGCCTTCACCTAAAATGACTGAGTTAATTTTGTTGTATTTTTTATTTTACATAAGCATCAGCTCAAAGTAGTATCTTAGACAAGCGTTACCGTTATAAGCCATCTGAGGATGCTGTAAATGTATTTCTTTAAAACATCTGGGTTGATTTTTAGATTAGTTTACGCTTCTAAACCGCCACAGGCACTGCAGTAGGTACTTTTATTAAATACGGCTCTTTCATTATCATCAGCACCAGGCCTATTATTATTTTGAAAGAAATAAATAATTAAAAAACTTACGACGAAAAACCGCCAAATAAGAAAATATTAAAAAGGTTGTCTTTTAAAGAGTGAATTAACAATAAATGTATTTTACCTTAGAATTTACCTACTTAAAATAATAAACTTTAAGAATTTTATTCTTTTAAGCAGATCTGAAGCAAAAGCAGGAAGTGAAAAACATTTATTTTTATATCAATCGTTTTAAAGGACGACATTTTCAAAATTTTTACTTATCCGTCTTTTGAAGAATCCTTAAGTTGATTACCTTGCCGTCGCAAGCAAATACAAATGAATAAATCCACAAATGAACTCGTTTCAAAGTGTAGGTATTAATTTTATTGATTTTAATGTTCAAATCGTAAACATTATTCATATCAGATCGGTACCTAATAATGTTATACTGTTTATGCTAGTGTTTAAATTATAAAACTAGAAAAGAACAGAGACCCTTTTGTTGCTATTATAATATCGTCAAAAGGCTATTGCAATTTGAACAAAGAACTTCCGTCAAAACGTTGCAAGTAGTGATATCGCTAAAAATTCCATTTAACTTAAACTGATAGTGGTTATGTAGGGCCACAATAAAAGACTGTAATTAATTTAATTTTAATATACAAATAAATAAAAAAAATATTTTCATTCATCATCATCATCATCAGCCCGTGTCTCTCCACTGCAGGATATAGGCCTCTCCCAAGGCTTGCCACCACACACGGTCCTCCACCTTTCGCATCCAACTACCCCCGGTATGGCGCTTCAGGTCATCTGTCCACCTGGCCGGGGGGCGTCCAACGCTTCGCTTTCCGGTACGTGGCCTCCATTCGAGAACTCGTCTACCCCATCGGTTATCAGTTCTACGGCAAATATGACCGGCCCATTGCCACTTCAGCCTGCTGATCGCTTCGGCTATGTCGGCTATTTTCATTCATAATATGAAAATTAATTCTATAGACTATTGTATTTCACTTCTATTTAGAATATATAATATAATCCCTTTATCAATTGTTTAAATTAACAAAACTGAAGACACATTTTAACAGTAATTGATAATATTTTTGGGCATTTTTCTGCTTAGTTTAGAAATTTTGTATTTTGGCTACAAGCAGCCACGAATACATTATTATTAAACACATTACTGAACCGGTATTGTAGCCATATATTTTTAAAATTTCGGAGAGCAGCTAAGCAATAAAATGTAAATGTAGATAAGATGTAAAAAACTTCTTAAAATCAAGCTATACATATTATTTAAAAAACACTAAACTAAAAAGCAAAAATAATTGTCATTCACAACTGTAGAGTAGGTACAACAGCTATAATAATAAGAAATGTATATTTCAAAAGCTTTATTTCAAATAGAAAGTTTAGAAAAAATAATAAGAATAAAATAGTATTACCATAGTATAAATGTCATAAAGTAGGTCGACGCCTATGATGTTTCGGGAAACGCCGACACAGCGTCTGGCCGCGACAATGTATCAGGGTTGTCACAAGATGACATAAATTTACTTTGATGTTATTATTTACTGATGTGTAAAAACATTTTAGTTTTCGGTAGGCTGCATTTAATTGGACCGATTTCGAACATGCGACAGGTAGTAAAATCCGCCATTTCGAAAATCTTCATTGCATTCGTACCTAGATGCCATTTTCGCACGATTTTATTTTAGAAACTTGAATCCGATGTCAAAATTAAAATGGCCGCCGTTTTAAATGTATTCACTTGGCATTTGTACCGGTAAAACTCAGTTCACCTCGGTCCTTTTCGTTCTTTTTCGGCTCAAGTGGGTCATTCTTGGTTTTTCGGTTCTTCTCGGTGCTTTGTGATCCATTCTGGTCTAAGGCGATCCGACTTAGGCCAATACGATTCAACGCGGTCAAATTGATTCGATTTGAGCTAACTCGGCAGTTTTCGGTCCTGTTCGGCCTTTTTCCGTCCACTTCGATCTTCTTCGGTACTTTCGGTCCAACTCGGCCCTCTTCGGTCTTTTTCAGTCTTTTTCGGTGAAAATCGCTCGTTTTTGATACTCTTTGGTTCTTCACGGTCCAACTCGATACTTTTCGGCCCAAATAAGGCTGATAAAATTCAACTCGGGCCAATTTAATCCGATTCGGGATAACCCCATACTTTTCGGTCTTGTTGATTTTTTATTTCTTTAGCATTAAACGTTCTAAACTTATGCACAAGTATATGTAACCATTCATGGACCTTATCAACAATCTTCCAGCTCCATCATCAGACTCTCGTCACCATGTTTATTGTCTTGAAGTTCATACCTTTATAGAGATTATAATAATAATATGATAATATCTGGGACATCCCACACAGCGCCACCTAGTCCCAAAGTAAGCAAATATTATGTTTGTGTTATGGGGTACCAGACGACTGATATACATAAGTAAATATTCTTTTTTTTATACTATATATATATATATATATATATAGATATTTTTACACCCAGACACGGAATAAATAGACATGTTCATACACACAAATATTAGTCCCGGGCGGGAATCGAACCCGCGACCCTCGCCTCCGCAGTTAGCCACTCCAACCACTGGGCCAACCGGTCAGTCGATTATAACAGACCGCATCTCATTTTAACCTCCCGTTTCTGAAATATTCAACTCCAAAGTTCCTTTCCTACGACACCATTTGAAATACACAAAAAAACTTATAGGTAGCTATTGATTAGGATTTCCAATCGAAATTGTTTTTAGTAACTCCAGTATCTACATCAGTTTCTGACTACTCGTGCAAAAACCTCCAAAACAGAACATAATTCATCATCATCATCATCATCAGCCCATTTTTACCCCACTGCAGGGGCTTAGGCCTCCCCCAGGGTGAGGATGGGTGCTTGGAGCTTAAGTCCACCACGCTGCTCCACTGCGGGTTGGGAACTGTAACGACCGCCATCTATTGACAGCGTCCGGGACCGACTGCTTAACCGTGCTCTCCGAAGCACGGTGTCAGTGATATTGTGTACTTAAGTCAGAAAAACTCATTGGTACACGCCCGAATTCGAACCATGGCCCTATGGGGCCTTATAAATTTAAGACAGGTTCGTTGCGCTCTGGGCTATCACGACATACATCAGAACTTAATTATCTTACCTAATATTATTGGTGTACTGCTACTGACACAGTACGTCTGACACGGCTAGGTCGGTTTCAAAACAGTAATGTTTATGTAAACATGTGCGTTTGAGTTGTGAGAAGAGTAAAGATAGCGTAGATACCCTGTAACTATATACGTATTAAAACTGACCCCGCCTCATCTGGTTTTGCCCCCTGCTCCTTTCCCCATTAAGAACGAGGCTGGTATTTAGTCATATATATTCTGACACCGGTTACATGTTTGCATTTTTACACATTATCCATAGGCATTGTGTGTTACATTACAAGACGGTTACTCATTCGTGACTAACAAAAAGCACTACGAGTTTTAGCTATATTTTCCTGGTGTTATCGTTTTTATCATTCGAACTTGTCTGCGTTGTCGTCACGTCAATATTAAATTCGCAATAAATCTCATGTATATAACTAACAATTTAAACTATTTATGTAGGAAATAACGTAACGAAGTTTTTTTGGGTTTCGTGCTAGTTATCTACTATCATCATCATCAGCCCATTTTTACCCCACTTCAGGGGCTTAGGCCTCCCCCAGGGTGAGGAGGGGGGCTTGGAGCTTAAGTCCACCTCCACTGCGCTGCTCCACTGCGGGTTGGGAACTTTATATATATAGAACTATCTACTATAAAAAGTCATAACTATGCGTCCATTTTTAAGTCTAAAAGAAGATTATTTTTTTACTTTAAAGTTTTTTTGATGTCTCATTTCTCTGTCCTTTTATATTGGAATCAACCAGGCAGTAGTTGAGTTTTATATATGGTCAGTAAAGGTCGCCCTAGAAAAACGTATATGTCTACCAAATTGACGACTTTTTAAAGAAAGGCCAAATGAAACGATTTATAAATGTCTATGAAAGAGGTTATGTAGGATTGTTGAGGACCATACAAGTTGAAATATTATAGTCTCTGCCGAATCTTCTAGGAATCAGAAGTGAGCTTATATAGGCTGTCCCAAAAAAATTGTGTCTAGCAGAAGTTTAAATGTAGAGCACCTCCAATGTACATAAATCACCGCATCTATGTTCCGCAATTTTTTGTAGTTTACGTTTTTTTTTCCGATATTTTTGACCTAACAACGAGTTTGCAGAAACTTTTTTTACCATAGCTGTTTACATGCTTGAGATACTGTCACTTTAGATACTACGTTTTACGTTTTATTTAGTTTTATTTGACTAGGTTTCGTGTCATACGTAAAATTTTATATTGAATGTAAAACTTTGATCATTGGTATGAACTCAATAAAACGTAGTGAAAATAGTTTTTTATGCCTCATCCTCTATTTTGTAATTGTTTCGTCCGCTTTTCGTGGTATTAGGTAGCTAATAGTGGTAGGTAGAAAAAAATCCGTTGGAAAATACCTAACTACGATAGAGCGCTAACATACGAATGGACGGATGGATAAACTAATACAAAGTACCAACGGATAGTATTGTTTTGAACCTGCTATGGGTATGTATAATCGATTCTATCAATAGTATTGCATACCGAGACGATAATAATCGATTGTTTTAAATCATCTGGAAGAATATATGTGAAATGGTAACACTAAACCAGTCAATGGATACCAAAAGTAAATTACGTTTGTAATTAAAATTATTTTTTTACTAGGCTTGCCTCAGCTAAGATGATAACTTGAAAAAACTTAAATATTTATAAGAATTAGATTTGTTATAAATGTCACTTCTAGACACTAAACTTTGATTCAAATAAGATTTCGCCGTTGTTCTTTTGTAACTTATCATTGAACAGTTTCTATATGCACTTATCGGGTAAGCCCTACAAGATTTGTTGTTTCGTAGCCTTTAGAATGATCCTTGGTGAACCGATCGCTTCCTAGGAACGGACTCAATGGGCGTATTTCGTCACACATTTTTTGCCACTACTCACTTCGCGTGACTCGGCCAAGGTCTACAACTACAAAGTGAACTTCTTCGTTTAGCCATCTTAGACTAAAATGTTTCACCAAAAGTTACTTACATAGAATGTTTGACTGGCCCGTCCGCTAAAGTGGGCCAAGATGATAATGTTACGCCCCGAGACAAGAGTCGGTCTTAAAAAAGAGCGCGAACGGACGGACAAACGGACAAACCACGATAACAGAATTATAAAAACATGTGTGCAATTCACACGCGGTAGAAGTGAAAACTTAAAAAATTTTGGTTTCAAGATAATGAGACGAATGTAAATTTTAGCAAGAGGATAATTGTAGGTTTTAGTATTGATCATAGTGGTACAAAGTTAGATAATTATTTTACATTTTATTCGTATATATTACATAGATTTATTCAGACTTGATAAATGATATAAAAGTACATATACGTATACAAAACACTACGGTTGTTGTGATGCCTTTCCTCAAGCTTTGTACTACGCATGCGCGAACAAACACGTATTAACACACGTACAACGCTGAGGCCCAAGCAAACTCTCACTATGCCTTAGTGAACACGAGTGGAGGGGGTACGAAGCAGAACACAAAGAGAACCACGAACATAAGAAACACTGTATAATGCTTCCTATCTCATTTTCTCCCACGTTAAATCTAATGAATTTATGTGTCTGTCTCTTTTTATTGTCGGTTTTTCGTTTCATCGACTTTCAAATCACAACGCTGATAAAGAAGTTTTCACTTAAAAAAATATTTGAAACCTTATAACGATTTTAATTTTCTATAAAAATCTATACAAATATTTATCGTAAGCATATACATCTGTCTTTGATTTTGAATCTAGTTTCTATAGTAGAATGACGAAAGGAAAATGAAGTAATGTGTCGTATGACTAATTTCATTTCACCAGTCCATTATGCCGTACCGCAGGGGCTTAGGCCTCCCCTCAGGGTGAGGGAGTTTGGAGCTTAATCCACCACGCTGTTCCAGTGCGAATTAGTAGATTTCAACGACTGCCATCTGATGATGGCACCCGAGATCGAAAACTTAACGTGCCCTCCCAGGCACGGAGTCACTGATAGTTATGTACTTAAATCAGAAAAACAGGTTCGCTGCGCTCGGGCTATCACGACTAATGATGACTAACAGGTATGAGTATTTATGCTACTCGATATGGATGGCAGACCAGCCTAAAAACGTCGTCAACCGATGCTTTCCGTAAATTCCGCGAACTAGATACCGCTGGCCGATTATGACGTACGAGTTCAGCAAAATGTATAGCTGACATTAGTGTAACAAAGAAATTATAACAATACCCATGACAATCTATTTATATTCAAGATTAAATAAATCAACATATCTATATAATTTGTAAATCTATCTTGTATCAAGCAATTAATTATATAGTAATCAGTTGCTTACAGAGTCCACTACTGGACCATGCAATCACAGATATACGACAATAATATGTTTTCCTGAATATATCTCAGTAAAACAATTCTAAAGTCATTATTGTAAAGTTGCATTCAGTACAAAAAAGCGAACAGCATCTTTTCATTTGTAATAATATCGACTTTCACGAGAACGCCGATTGGCTCCTATGACTAACCATTTTATAAAGTAATATATGAATACGAACAACGCGACGGATGCGTTATTACGGCGTGGTGAAAAAAAAAAACCTCTCACACTACGTTTATTTATTAATTTCCATAGAAACAAGATTGGTATAGATAGTCCAAAAAAATATTTACTTACACATATACATGACTGTCACTGTAACAAACATTCACATGTCACACTTGTGGACATGCGTGGCAGTAAATTGCTAGAGCCAGTTTTCGTTACATCTGTACCTCTGTATATATTTCAATCATTATAAACTAGTTGAAAAGGTGAGTATTATAACAAACTCGCGTTTTCACTTGGTATTAAAAACTCCATAGCAATTATTTCTGCGCAAACATTTCAAGGTATCTACAAAACAAAAAGCAACAACTCGACATGCACACACGCTTCGTACATCGCTCAACGATCATGTACATCAGCATAGTTCGATCAAAAGTTATCTGGATCCAGAAACCCAAAATTACCTCAACACTCGATAATTAAATTCTGTATTAGCACGGATACTTAGTATTTACATTGGTCCACGAGCTTCACACCAAGCGGCCACGATAAACAAGTATAGCTATAGTTAAAAGATGAAAGTTTCAGGATATAAAGTACTGTGGGAATAGCTACCTGCAGCGGCATCACATTGAAAGCTTCATCCGTGCTGGCGGGCCCGGATAAGGCAGTCAGTTTGAAAAAGGGCAAGTTTTTTTTTTTCTTTTAGCGGAATTCAACTTTAATTTGGTATCATTTCCAATAAATCCGATCGAGTTTCAATAACGCATCTAGTACATATTTCAAAAAAGCTCTTTGAATTGATTTCCCAGAAATAAGAAGATTTAACTATTAAAACTTACTACTTTACAATTTATGCCAGAAGATGTACCCTTGTCGACAGATTAGGTTTTCGTTGCTTTGCCGCTGTTATGGTTTTGGAAACACTATACATAGGTACTACATTTCCTGAAAGTTTCATTTTTTAACAACTAAGCTTTTGATAGGGCGTTCAGACGAAAATGCGAGCGTATTTTCTCGAAAGTAGGTAACAGTTTTAAGAGTGTTGAGAGACAAACAAGTAAACAGCTTCCTCTATTACATCTTTGCGAGTTTGTCTGTGTATCTAATAAATATTTGATCACGATTCGCAAATATAAATAACGAGCGAACAGTATGGCTTATTTCACTTCACTGTCTATATATTAAAATTGGCAATCATTTACCTATACACGTTAATCACAACGCGTTAGAACAGACGCGAATAATTTGATAAAGTAATCTATGGTAAATTAGTTACATCAGCATCAGGATCTGGTGTATATATATCGCAGTGTCCGTATTCTGCGTATCTTAATTAGTGTATACTGACATACAACAAGTTTGGTGCTGGTGCTTTTTTTCTTATGATCATATTGGTCTTACACCAAGAAATTTTAAAATACACCACGACTATCTGTTTATTCTTAGAAATAATTTACATTCATTTCTAAATGGATAGGTTAGTAAGCGGAGTGACGACACACTCTCAAGATTTTGAGTAATTTGAAATTCGCTCAAAATAACGAGGTTATATATATATTATATATATTATATATATATATTATATATATATATATATATATTATAATATATATATATATATATTATAACCGACTTTATAAATGATTTACCATTTATAAAGTCGGTTAGTTCAGATCCAAATGCCTTTTCATTAATTTAACTATAATAAATTAATTTTAATTATAATTAATTAATTTGAATTATAATTAATTAATTTGAATAATAATGAATTAATATGAATAATAATTAATTAATTTTAATTATAATTAATTAATTTTAATTATAATTAATTAAATTTAATTATAAGTAATTAATTTTTATTACAATTCATTAATTTAATTAATTAATTAATGGAATTCCCAAGGAGGGTTGACGTCAGGCAGGCGGCCGGTCGTAGAAAAAAGCCGTATCTTTATACAACATGGAGAGACAAATGAATAGAGATAAGGAAAGTGCTAGGGCGTACCCCCAAGGCGACGCGCAAACGCAGCACCCGGCGGATGTGAGAAGTGGACGAGGGTTGTTGCATCAGGGACGGGTGCAACGTAAGAAGCGAGTCCAGGAAGTAAGACTGAGGTTTGCAAGCTGGAACGTTGGTACGATGACAGGAAGAGGAAGAGAGCTAGCGGACGTTTTAGAAAGAAGAGGGATAAACGTGGCATGTTTGCAGGAGACGAAGTGGAAGGGAGCAAGGGCAAGAGAAATCGGGGTGGGATTTAAATTTTTCTACTGTGGAAGTGATGGCAGGAGGAATGGGGTAGGAATTGTATTAGATAATGAGTTGAAAAAATGTGTGACGGATGTTAAGAGAGTGAATGATAGACTCATAGTAGTGAAGTTGTTGTTTGAGGGAGTAGCGTTAAATGTAATTAGTGTGTATGCACCGCAGACGGGATGTAGCGAGGTAGTGAAAGAGACGTTTTGG
This sequence comes from Luffia ferchaultella, assembly GCA_949709985.1. Classification (NCBI taxonomy): domain Eukaryota; kingdom Metazoa; phylum Arthropoda; class Insecta; order Lepidoptera; family Psychidae; genus Luffia; species Luffia ferchaultella. Next base: position 10,268,264 of record OX453243.1, on the reverse strand, counting down.
GAGAGTTTTGATGCGGTGATGATGGAGATCCCGGAAGGCGAGGAGGTTTACATAGGAGGCGATTTTAATGGACATGTGGGGAGAATGAAAGGAGGGTATGAGAGAGTACATGGTGGGTGGGGCTATGGAGACAGGAATGAGGGGGGTGAAACCCTTTTACAAGCTGCAACCGCATTCGATCTGGCTATAGTAAATACATTTTTCAAAAAAAGAGACCAGCATCTAATAACCTATAATAGTGGTAATCATAGAACCCAAATAGACTACTTCCTTATTAAGAGAAATAACATAAGGGCAGCGAAAAACTGTAAAATCATACCCGGCGAGGCCTTGGTTTCACAACACCGGCTTTTGTTATTAGATCTAAAATTTAAAATTCAATCAAACAGAAACAAGCCAAGTCCTCCACCTAAAACTAAATGGTGGGTGCTGGAGAAGGAAGAATACGCAGAAGAGTTTAGAAGGAGAGTGGTAAATAAAATGATAGAAATGAAAGACATGGAAGGGAAATCAGTGAATGAATGTTGGAACGAAATGGCAGCATGTATGAGAAAGGCGGCGAAAGATGTTTTTGGGGAAACCAAAGGAAAAAGAAAGATAGATAGAGAGACCTGGTGGTGGGATAAAGAGGTCCAAAACATTATAAAAGAAAAGAAGATAGCGTTTAAGGAATGGAAGAGTGTTGATGATGAGGACTCGGCACTTAAGGAACAGATGAAAGCAAAGTATGTGGAATGTAAGAAAAATTCTAAAAAAGCAGTCGCGGTAGCTAGAGCTAAAGTACGAGACAAATTGTACAACTCACTAGAAAGTGCACAGGGACAAAATAACTTGTACCGACTGGCAAGAGCGAGAGAAAAGAGTGCAAGGGATATAGTACATGTTAAATGTATAAAAGATGATGCAGGAAAGGTACTGACAAATGATGACGAAATAAAGAAGCGGTGGCAAGGATATTTCAAGAGATTGTTGAATGAGGAAAATGATTGGAGTGGAGAGTTGGCAGATGTACCAACGAGTCTAGGTGTGGTGCCAGAGGTGAGTATGGATGAGGTGAAAGAAGCAGTACAAGACATGAAGAATGGAAAAGCCGTTGGGCCGGATGGTATACCAGCGGAAGTATGGAAGTTTTTAAAAGTGGATGGATGGATGTGGCTGACTTTGTTCTGCAATAAGTTGCTGCGAGAAGAGGTGATACCTGATGAATGGTGCAACAGTTCACTGGTGCCCATCTATAAAAACAAAGGTGATGTACAGGATTGCAGCAGCTATCGGGGAATAAAGCTTATGTCACATAGCATGAAGATTTGGGAAAAGGTGATAGCGAGAAGAATGAGAAAGGAGAGTGAGGTGACACAGAACCAGTTCGGGTTTATGCCGGGACGAGGAACAACGGACGCCATATTCGCATTACGTCAACTGTGTGAAAAATATAGACGTGCGCACAAGAACTTGCACATGGTGTTCATTGACCTGGAGAAGGCGTATGATCGCGTACCCCGAGAGGTTCTGTGGTGGGCGTTAAAGAAAAAAAGAGTGCCAGAGAAATACATTCGGTTGGTGCGATCGATGTATGGAAGAGCCAGTACTCACGTACGGTGCGAGTCGGGGGTGACGGACATGTTCAGTGTGGCGGTGGGCCTACACCAGGGATCGGCTTTAAGCCCTTACCTGTTCCTTCTGATAATGGATGCCTTAACATCAGACATACAGGAGGAGGCACCCTGGTGTATGTTGTTTGCTGACGACATTGTTCTTGTCGGAGAAAATGCTTCCGAGATCCAGGGCAGACTGGAGGAATGGCGGGAGAGACTGGAAAGTGTAGGATTTAGAATCAGCAGAGCAAAGACCGAACACTTATTCTGCGACTTCGGTGGTGCATCCAGTTTTTCGCACATAGCCTTAAATGGTGTATCCCTTCCAGTCTGCTCCGACTTCAGGTATCTCGGATCATTAATACAAAATGACGGCGACATTGACCGGGACGTGAAGAACAGGATAAATGCGGGATGGATAAAATGGAGACAGGTCTCATCAACCACATGTGATCCGCGAATGCCCCTTAGGTTGAAAGGGAAGATCTATAAGACGATCATAAGACCTGTCGTGCTGTATGGTTCGGAGTGTTGGGCAACAAAGGAGACGGATGAAAGAAGAGTGCATGTGGCAGAGATGAGAATGTTAAGATGGATGTGTGGTGTAACTAGAATGGACAAGATTAGGAATGAGTATATAAGAGGAAGTCTGAAAGTAGCGCCGGTCATAGAGAGACTGAAAAGCAATAGGTTGGAGTGGTATGGGCATGTGATGAGAAGGAATGAAAGGCATATTACAAGGAAAGTGATGAGTATGAATGTGGAGGGATGTAGGGGTAGGGGACGACCCAAGAAGGTATGGATGGATTGCGTGAGAAAGGATATGTGTGTGAAAGGTGTGAGTACTGAGATGACGACTGACAGAGATGAATGGAAGAAGAAAACATGTTGTGCCGACCCCACTTAGAGTGGGATAAGGGCAGGAGGATGATGATGATGATAATTTAATTAATTTGAATTCATTAAATGACAACAATATTATTTCCCATTTTACGAACAAGCTATATAGGAAATGTTAGCAATCCTATTATTTCTGAACTAGTATTTCTAAAATTAATGGAATGGCCGTGGTGTGTATTAACATGGAACGGTGCATGTCCGAATAATGTAATAAAAATGTTAAAATATTTATTTCGGTCTTACATTAACGAAATTGGTGACTGTCAAGGTGCATCTTAAATTTCTTCAACATTGGAGGTTTATAGTAATTACATAATTACATAATAATAATAACAACAATAACATATATATCAAGCTAGTACACAAAACACATTCACTCGCATTTACGTGTGAACTAGTAGGACTGAATTATTTTTTTCAGCTAATACGACATCAGCCTTGAACGAATACCTTACTTGCAGGTCAGCATTGTTGAACTGTCTCTTGTGAATTAGTTTATTCGAATTCTAAACAATATGGACAAAAGTGGACAGACGGGTCCTTCTCCACATGGAATGTACCCACCCCCTCCATATGGTGGGCCCCCTGAAAGCCAAACAGGTACAAATCACAATTTTTACAAGTGTGTTGTGTGTATTCTGTCCTATGTGTACAAGTTATATTCGTACGTTACATTTTTTGGTGCAAATATAAACTAATTTTAACATTCATGTGATGTTCGGGTTAGAAATTCATGTGATTAGAATGCAAAGACGAGAAAAAGACAGCTAGTAAATATTGACAACATTAATTTCTAATAAAAAATATTAAAGAGAAATCTCAGAGAAATAAATAAAATGTTTATATTATTGTTGTATGTTAAAAGTTAAAAATTTATTCGATTTAAATAAAATCTATTTTGTGTTTTAGTTGACAAAAAATAGTTCAAAATCCAGATGGAATATAAAATAACGGGCGGGTAAAAATTTAATACACTACAACAGTCGACAGGCATCATATTGGTAAATGTTTACTGTTTGTAGCTAACTTCATATTGTCATATTTATTGCAAAAGTTTCACCAGGTTGGAATTTTTTCATAGCAGACTATAATTCGATTTGGCAGCTGAATACCATTTTTCGCACTATACGGACTGTTTAGACTTCTACACTCACCGCACCCAAAGAAGATAACTTTAAAAAAAAAGTACCTAACGCATCTAACAGCACGCTATCAACACACACATAATTTTGTCTTTGAATGTTACTTACATCTAACGGTAATGAAAACAGACCCTTCTGATCAGAACGTTTGTCTATCCATTCCTAATTTTTTTTCCCTGAATGGGTAAAATGAGCTACCTACACTTCTTTGGGGCATTTTATGAAACTTACTTTTTCGTACTTGGGTTTTGGCTGTACCGAATAAAACTATTAAAGAAAGATACTATTTTTGTAAATATTGCAAACAAATGGGGGTATACTATATTTGTACTTATGTGCCTATACCTCGAAAAAAAAAATTATTTTTTAGGGGACATTTTTTTGTGCTGATTTCTCTATACTAAACAAATAACCCATTAGGCCTGAAATTATCAGATAATCGTCAAAACTGAAAAAGGTCGATACGAACACATCGTAGCAGAGAAGCACCAAATTCTCATTGTACTATTATTCGACGCTTAGTTTATTATCACAAGCTAATGCTTAGTTTGGGGCCTAGACGTTGTTGTATTGTATAAGTTATTATTATTATTATTATTCTATTTTAATTTCATTTTGAATACACAAAGACTAAATGGATTGTTACATTTCTTATAAGTGGTATATATGTATACCTACGAATATACGACAATCTAGCTATATTATTCATGTCCGGAATCAAACCGTTATAATTTTAAAATGGTATAGATTATAATTATGACAATGACGCATCTAGTCAATAATAAGTTCGATGATAATTGTAATTAATAACAATAATCTAATTTGAATTATGATATCGGTTTATTGTTCTGTGTTTTAAGATTCTATCAACGAAATTGATTATTTAAATTTTGGCCAAATGTTATTCTAATCTACTGTATTTTATTTCATTTGCTAAAAACTGTATAAATTGGCTCAAAACAATAACACACTTATCATTGTGATGTTCAAAACAGCATCATTCACAGAAAAAAGTTTTTGGTTATAAGTTTGATTGCTAGTTAGTTACCTAAAAATAGTGCTAACATGACTACTGCTATAAGTATGTAATCAAACTCAGTTGTACCAGCTTACCAACCAGTAGCTTGCACTTTAAAGAAACTTTGTTGTGTAACACAACTAGTTTTGTTATCTACTTTTTTCAGTGTTAGATAACTATCTGTATTCTTCACTCAGCAGGAGCACACTGATAGGTGGATAGTTTTTACAAATTAATTATTTAAAACATACAAAAAACCCGATTGCAAAACTTCTTCAATAAGTTATTAACTAAAACGAGAAAAACGGTGTCCCTCCCCACAGCGTGCTCACCACCGAATTAACTAATATTGAGCGTGCCAAAAAATAATACTGAAATAATACCATTTAATAAAATATATATAAATATATATTATAAATAGTAATTTGAACAATGTAGAATACACCACATCATCATCATCATCATCATCAGCCCATTTTTACCCCACTGCAGGGGCTTAGGCCTCCCCCAGGGTGAGGAGGGGGGCTTGGAGCTTAAGTTCACCACGCTGCTCCACTGCGGGTTGGGAACTGTAACGACCGCCATCTATTGACAGCGTCCGGGACCGACTGCTTAACGTGCCCTCCGAAGCACGGTGTCAGTGATATTGTGTACTTAAGTCAGAAAAACTCATTGGTACACGCCCGGATTCGAACCATGGCCTTGTGGGACCTTATAAATTTAAGACAGGTTCGTTGTGCTCTGGGCTATCACGACACTGATACACCACGCAATGTTGATATGAGACTGTTTAAAAGATGTTGCAGACGGAAACAAAAATTACAAAACATATTTATTGTAAAAATCGTATTGTCACATAAACACCACCACCAAAATTGGTCATTGGTTTAACACGCAAGAATGTAAACAGAAGGTAAATAGGTTTCGTAGTATAACAAAAAATTTCTTGAAATTAAATATTATACTATATGACACTAAGTTTTTTAAAGAGCCCAATAACGATTCGGGATTCATAGTAAATGTATTTATATATCTAGTCTACGTAATTAACCTGTTCACTACACATTAACCATATTTGGTCAGATTGAAGTTCACGACCCATTTAATTAGCAGAGACAATTGATTGATGATTGATGACTAGTTAAAAGGTTAAATAAATAAATAATTCCTTGGTCGAAACTAGTATCGCACAAATATAACATTAGATAGGTATCTTATATTATAATTTTTTTCGTCTATAGCTAATGGTTACGAAACTCCGTTTACGATCACAGCAGCAGTAGCGTATTATCCGCATGTTTTCAGTATTCGATTTTATTCGCGTTTAAACACTAACCATTTATTCTATAAAAGGTTTTCATGCTAATGTACCTACACAAGTTGATATGCAGGTGTAAAGTTTGCGTGTTCAACTATATGTATAAAAGTACCGTACATATATATATTGTGACATGTCCACAAAAAAAGTAATGATCGTTGAAGGTTCGTGTTGATTAGCTCTATTTAGGTCATGGTCGTACGTGTATTGAGGGTTGTTGATAACTATACTAAACCGGGGCCGGATTGTGTGTATAAAATAAAAATGTTTTCATCAAAATAATTTTACCTATTGAATGACTAGGCAAAAAGAAACAAGAAGAACTTAACTTTTTTCGCTTGTGAATGTATTTTTTAACAAAGTATTATTATTCTTTATTTGGTGTGAAATTCAGCACCTGTGATGTCTGTACTGTAGATTCGTGCATGCTTCCACGATCATCTCGCCAAATGTATTTTGATTGAAAAAATGCGCTCTACAGGCGCAGAAGTACTTTCAAAAGGGTAGAAACTTCTACCTTGTGTGCTTGAAAGTTCCTAAACAGTTGAGCCCATCTTTCAACATAATCAGGCTCTTATTCATCGTCTCATTCGAACAAACGAATATGGCCTTGGGTTCTAGGGAGCCATAAAGTAATTTTGACAATGGTGCAATAGAGAGTGCGGTGTCTGTTTTAAATGTCGAACATAACAGCTGCCGTCATTTTCCTTGCGCCCTAAAACTTAGACGTATATATGCTTATACATGAAAAAATCACGTGTAATTGGATGATTTTTGATTCATGGAAGCATATTTCTTATCTACATTATTATGTTTGTTTTAAATCTAAATTGATATAATTTCTTAAGAATTAGTTATAGTATTTTTTTTTAATTTTTAGTGTATGTTTTCATTTTAGTAAAATGTAATAAATAATAGGTAGGTATAATATAATATTATTTTAATTTATGTAGTATTGGTAAATGTTTTACAAATTGCCTGATGTTTGACGTGTCAGCTGTAATAATAATCTGAACAAAAGGAACTGGTTGAATAAAAGATAATGAGATAGCCATCGTTATAATTACCACAAAAATATTCTTTGCTGATTCATTACTCATCTACTACAATTTTCTATTTATATTTTCCTTTTTCTCATTATCAAAACCGGTCAAATTATTAAATAAATAATATTGGAACATAATTGAATAATTACTGCATGTCATCACAGCATGTCATTCAGAAGTGGCAGCATACTGTTGATTTACATACCATGTGAAACGTTTGAAACTAATAAATGATAAGTTTTAGTTCTTCACACTAATCTTTAAGCCAAGCGAAATATAAGTCAAATATTTCTTGATAAGTAAAGCGAAATTGAATTTTAAAAGCTGATATTTTCGAAACCATTGGTCACAGACTTATCCTGTTGGTACTGAAATTTATGTTGATTGCCCGAATGATAGATGCCTTTAACTATTTAAATAATAGCAACACTTCAAAGTGGTAGGTTCTTAAAAGTTTAAAAGGCTGGTTCCCGGAGCCGTAAAAACTCTTTACAAAAATGACATACTATGTCATAAATTAAATATTTTGAACTACTTTTTTTGAACACAAAAACAGTGCTTCTCTTGAACATGTACCTACCTATACTATTGTTAAGATTTGTAACTTATCAATGTAAGTCACTTTCTTGCATATCTTAAGTCTCCCTAAGTAATTCCAATATACTTTTACACAATACATTTTTTAATTTTTAACAGTTTAAGTTTGTACTTCGTGATGACAAACTTAGCACTATTGGGACGGGAAAGATATAGTTTGAAAGTTAGGTGATATTTTTATTTAGGTTTTTTGATACCCAATCTCTATCTAGACATGTAATGTGTATGTAATTAATCAAAGACATACACTCGATAAATATTACCCTCTGTAGTCGGGTAAACAATACAATTACTTTTCTAACAAACAAATTGATGTAATAGTAGGTGGTACGGCTTTACAAAACTACCACCCTAGAAGTATTAACAATTTTTTAGGGGATGATAGGACGAGGACAGAAAACAATTTTCAGATTTTTTAGAAATGCGGTAATGCGAAAAAAATCAAAAATAAAAACTGAAAAGTCTGAAAACTACATACTCGTTACCACCGCACCGACATAAATTTGCTCCTTGCATTGACATAATCAAAAAATCGACTATTGAAAGATCGAATAGACTACAACATTAAAATAAATTGAAAATAGTAAATATGTTAAGAATTTCCTAACTTAAATTTAGTAACAATTAAAACATTCGATTTGCATGGCGCTCGGCGGCCGCCGTTTTTTATGTTCCTAGTAGGTTGAAACCATCGATTATTGGAACAGTAGTCGGAGTGGCTATATATTCGGTTTTATTGTATATTTTTTTAAACTAACCTAACCTACCTATTGATTGCGAAATGGCGGGAAAGCAACCTACCTTAACCGAATTCCTTTTAAACGTTCTTTTATGTACCACACCGAAATAGTTGAGCCTTATTAGAAGAATGGCTGGCCATTTAGTGTTAGTTTCAAGTGTTTTGAGTTTGAGGGTTATCATAAATGTCTTAGCAGCAGGTATGTATTACTGATTTTTAATTTTCTTTTTTCGTTTTTCCGCATTTCTAAAAATTCTAAAAGTGGGTTTAATCTCTTCACCTCGCCCCCTTTTTCTTATTATTAATACTCTTAGGGTGGTAGTTTTGGAAAGCCAACCCTAGTAGGTGAATAATAAGCACGTTTAAATTAGTTTTATTGGACCATTTTTCGAATATTATTATTTTCGTATATGAATGATATGAATTCCAAATCGTCTTTTAAATATTTGACATTTGATAGATGCCATGGTGATACACCACCTTTTTAGTAGTCAAAAGGTACAAAGATGTTAGTGCATTCCGAAAAACTAATTTTAGTTTAGATCAGATTTCAACACAAATAAAGAATATTTTATACTATTATCGTCTATAATAATGACGTTAATTCATTGGCTACATACCGGTACCAAATGAAACAAGATAAAGTAATAATATAAATTAAGTAGAATTAGTCAACGATATGTAGTTAATGAACAACAAATACAAGTGTCTTGATAATGTTGAGTCTATGGGTTGAGTCATATAACACTGCGTATTAGTTTGCCAGAGAGAGGACTGTATCATTATATAGTTTGTTTTGGAATCGGTGTTTTAGAACAAACAAACATCCGCCTATGCTAACTAGAACAATCTGTGTCAATGGGATCTTTAAACTTTTCCTAACGTCCTTACCTAAAACCATCCAAAATTAGTAATATTATTCGTTTCATAATAATTGGCTTTACGGACTCTTGGTAACTGTTTGGTTGCAGTGGGTTTGTCCACTTGGTTCAAACTTGGTTCCACCAGTTGGTCCAGTAGGATTTTCTAGGATTCCTATTAGTTGGTGGAACCGTAGAACAAACGATCATAGTTTTAACCTGTAAACTATTGCGTCCTACCCACAATGACGTACGGTACCGAAACATGGAGTCTCACCGCAAGACTGATCCACAAATTTAAAATCGCTCAGCGTGCTATGGAGCGGGCTATGCTTGGTATTTCTTTAATAGATAAAATCAGGAACACTGCAATCCGTCGAAGAACTAAAGTTGTCGACATAGCCGAAGCGGTCAGCATGCTGAAGTGGCAATGGGCCGGTCACATTTGCCGTAGAACGCTGACAATCGATGGGGTAGACAAGTTGGCGAGTGAAGGCCACATACCGCGTTTTCATTTTCCAAAAAAAAATCATTTTATCAGGGGGGGGGGCGGGTAGCGTTGGCACCCCTCCTCCCCCCATACCGAGGGTAGCTGGATGCGAAAGGTGAAGGACCGTGTGTGGTGGCGAGCCTTGGGAAAGACCTATATCCTGCAGTCGAAAGATACGGGATGATGATGAGGATGATATGTACATACATGTTAGGTATAATATGTATCAATGTACGTCAGTAGTGTAATTGTATGATCCAATGAACAGATTCCTATATAGTAAATAGGGTGTAATTTTATTGTGTAGTAAAAACATATGAGATAAAGGAGTGACATGAATAATTTTTGTGTTTCAGTTACCGTTACAACAATGAACGTGGTACAAGTTGGTCCAAATCCGACTTCGCTCATTTGCCCATCGTGCAATGCGACGATTTCGACTCGTGTGGAGCATAAGGCTTCAACCCGTACGCATATAATTGCGGCCTTACTTTGTTTATTCATGTAAGCATTTAGTTTAGTATTTTTTTTTTTGCTTTAAAACTTTCAAGTCTGCTTTTATAATACAACTTAACTACCCCAGTTAACTATCATACACGTAGTATCGATGCCATAGACACTTTTGCTAACCTGGCAACCATACATTTTTAAAAGTCACTCGACATATCAAATATTCACTTAAATACTACTGTATCTCGGAGGTGCAGTATATGTGAGAGATTTGCAAATTCGATAAACAGCGTTGTTTTCCAAGCATGATATCTGACATGTCAGATGACAAGTTTCAGAGGTGGATAAATTTTGCTATTGTAAGCGGAATAAAACATTATCCTGAATTTGACTTGCGTGTCCTTGTTATTTCACGTGTATAAGTTCATAAAATAACATAACATATAATTTGAGTCTTCCTCAAAAGGAAGAAAGGATATCCTTTAAATAGGATCACTTTGTTGTTCGTCCGTCTATCTATCTGTCTGTCTGTTTGTCAAGACCCTTTTTCTCAGGAATGCATGAAGCTATCATGTAAATAAATCTAAGAACTAATTAACAATATTTACAACATAAAAATATCGTCCAGGTTGGTCCCATGTGGCATCGATCCCATTACGCTTGCACTGTTTCCGCGCTGCACAGCGATGCTATCATGTTGAAATTAATATCAAATACTTAGGTTTACGGTCCCTTGGAGTTGCGAAAAATTCAAACTTTTAAGTTATCGCAGTTTTAAAATGGGGCCATTATACCATATATTTTACACTCGAAATAAATCAGAATCTATAGGGCACTCAACCTAGACCGTTGACGTATAATCATGAAATGTGGCAAAACGTAAGGTTTTCTTACAGCACAAGTAAAGGGAAAAATCCAAAAAATATTAATTTGTAGTCATACATATAAAAAAATGCGGTTAGTAGCTATAAATACGTTATATAACATTCCCTATGGAACAAATTGTGAAAACACCGAAAAATTTGCATAGCGCATTGTCAAACTGCTGATAATCAAAATTTTAAGAATAACGAGACGCATGGAAAAACACTTGAGTTACTTTTATAAATGAAATATAATTTTATTTAAAGAAATGATTCAAAAATTATATCCTGCATTACCTCTTCAAGTAAATATTGTTGATAACTGTATCCTGCGTACCTCAGAGTAAACGATGATAGAAAGAACAAGATTCCGTCTATAATAATTTGTTACTCGTAATAATGTGGATCATGTAATAAAAACTTCATTCTTATAATTTCCAGTTGCTGGCCGTGTGTCTGCTTGCCGTATTGTATGGACAGCTGCCAGAATGCTGAGCACTATTGCCCAAATTGCAGCGCCTATTTGGGCACATACAAATCTTAATATTGACACTGCCTACAGCCGATATATCGGTATCCACTGGCATGTGAACTGTAACATCTGCAATATTTTCAAACCATGTAATTCCATAAGCATTGATTAATATTGAACGCTGTTCAATATGTTCCGAAATTATAACAATTTCATGTTACCTCTACAACATAGAGAGGTTCGTTTACACGATATTGTAATAATATTAAACTATACGTTTCTTATGGGCTTAGTTCTCCAATTATATAAAAGGTCCAAATTTTATAAAAACTATATTTTTGTATGTGAAAATAGTGATAAATGAACTTTATTCTACTCATTGTTTTTTATACTTATTACCTTCAGTTTTATTGCGAATTCTATTTAATGTGATAATCTAAAACTACGTTTCCTGCAGAGCGAAATCAATGTTTATTGTTGTACTGGATACAGTTTAAAAAATATATAATATTTTGTCAAACGTACTTATTGAATGACTTGTGTGGGAAGTAAACATTATTGTAGTAATAATTCCCGCTAGACTCTGAACCAATTCAATTCAATTTCAATCACTTTATTGCTATGTCACACGTAAATCTGACCTCTATGGTAAAAGGTATTTACGAGCTTTTGTCGTACATAAACTGTGCGTTTATATTATTTAGTACATAGTGTTATTATAAGTAACAATATATATGCATTTAAATTGTATTTTTATCTAAATAAATGTGATAAAATACATGTTTTTTTTTGTAATATTACTATTTATAGTATTTATATATTATAATATTAAAATATAAAACAACTTCAAATATTAAAATGTGTATTGTTGATTCTTATCGATTTGCTTGTGCGTTATTCGTTTTTCATAAGATTCACTTTTTTATTCCAATTTTATTTTATTCCCGCTCTTCCTTTTCCCGTTTTGGTTTCCATTCACATCAAGCAAAGTGGTTGGGGATAGGAGCATGGGGGCTCACAAAACCAATTCTATAGCGTTTCAATATCATATACGATTCATATTTAAAAAGATATTACAAACTTGTTACTTTCTTAAGGAATAAAACCATTTAATTTGATATCTATATAGGTATTAATAAGTAAAGGTATAGTTCCAATCAAGCTTTATGGCGGATCCGAACTTAGACATAAGTCGCGTCGCAGTAACTAGTTTTAGGTTTAGCGGGACGCAGTGGAGCGAGGGGTATATGCTCATTTTGTGGGTTTATGACTGTACCTGCGCAAAAACGCTTAAAGCATTGTATTCCGATCCGCCATAAAGTTTGAGAAGAACTATAGTTAAAGTTAAATGGAAAAGGAGTGCCAAAAGCTAAAATTGATATAAGTATAATAATGTATTACAAATATCTACTGTCAGCTATACCTACAGGATGAGATTTTTATGACCAGCCAAATTTTAATATAATGATCTTTGGTAAAAAACCTATAGCCGTTTTGTTTCCTTTTAGTATCGTTCTATAGAAACATATTAAGATATGACTACATGAACCTTTCCCGAAAAAACCAAAAACTCTAGTTACCATTCTTGCCCGCCGCATCATTCCGTTTCAAAAGCCTCGGGCGCATACGTTTACTATAGCGTTAAGAAGGCAACCAAACGTTATAAAATAACACTGTAGATAAAATAATTTATTTTGAAAATGAAACCCATATTTTTTATTTACGCAATGAGGTCTATTGGTAATACCTAACACCTAGAAAAATTTTGGCCGGTTAATAAAATCTCACCTTGTATATCTATGCCAGTATAATAGTCTGTCGTTTGATGCAATTTGAACTGACTTACCTACGCTTAATCATTATTGGTGGTTTCAAAAAAGTGAGTAGGTGGTTATACGGTATTTCGACCATTGGGCGACCACTAGGTGGTATTTATAATTACCTAATGTTCTTGTAATTAATAAAAATGATTTAAAATTAAACAACATTTTAACATCATTAACATTTCATTACTTTATTTTCTACTAGCATGGATATACATCCTTTGTGTATACATCATACACGAGGCCTAAGCCCCAGCAGTGGGGCGTAAATGGGCTGGTGGAATGGAATGGAAATGGATTTATGACATCGATTATTTCAATCTTAGAGATTGATGAATATAACATTATTTAAACATAGGTATACCTAAATACATTTTAATTCCATTTAATAGATGAATTGATACAGTTCACAATAAAGAATTTACCTACAACATAATAGATTCTTGGGTAGCACTGTTGATTTACAAGCTGTAGGTATTTCTGCCAAGAATGAATACGTTCACGCTACAGATATAGGTTATAAAGACATGAGTGAGAGTTTTTCTTTTGTTATAAATGCAATAAATGTCAAAGTTATGAATTCGTGCAAAGCGCTGGAGTGATCGCTATTAAACAGCGCCATTAAACGGAGAGTGACGAGGTTATCGGCGAGACTCTCGTCAAATGGTCAAGGACCTTGGGTGGAGACATTATGTGACCAATCAGTAAATGAATGAGTGTGCAATTTAATCCATAGGTGCGCTTTCTTATATTTTAGTATCGCCACCTAACATACTTTCATTGAACTTACGAGTGCTTAATAAGCATAGAATTAGGAAGACTGATCTAGGTATTCTATTGATCTATTACAGCATCGTTGTAAGCTGCAACTGCGGGGGAAGGTACCCAAGCGACGAAATGTGGAAGGGGTCAACATATACATTATACACCGACAGTAAGTCACGGGAAGGCGAAATAGAGCGTCAGAGTTATTGATATTGTTTTTAATAATTTTTCCACATATACGATATTAATACTTATTGTACCGGACCTCTATATATATATAGGTATGGTTCCGTTCCAATAAGTCAGCGTAAAAGCGTAGAGCGCGGTTTCTTAAACTAAATAATACCTATACAAATTTATAGATGGCGCTTTCCCGTTTCATAGGGCGCTATCTAGCATTTAGTCTTTGAACTACGATGTAGTAACTAGTAAATGAAATTTTATAGAACTAACACAGTAAATTACAGTAGATGGTATAAAAATGAGTCCAAAGATGCCACTTTATCGTATAGTAAGTACTTGAAGACATAAACATAGATGGCTCTTTCTCGTATGTCAAGAACGTTATTAAAACCCATGGACGTGCAGGATTGTGCACTCCCGAAACTGTATAATACAAAATGAAACCTTTACTTTACACCTAAGGTTTAGTTTAAATTGTAAGCCGCAAGGAGGCAAAATGAGTTTGTAGGAGATAGCTACCGGAGAGCCCGTTTGTCCCTTCTTAACACTTGCCATTAGAAAAAAATATTTCATCTAGTAGGTTCATTATCGATTTTTATATATATGAATACTCGTCTAATATTTATTTTCTGTGACTTCTAGTTTTCGATATGTCTTGGTATTGGGATGATAATAATATTTTTGAAAGTTCTTAAGTTATACAAATTCATAAAAATATTCAATTATATTTAAAAAGGATGTCTTAATTTATGGTTTTTACTGGCAATCAAAACGAGAATTCGGGGAATTTTGAGGTGTGTATTGTCAGAGTTGAAGTTTTTGACGTCATATTACTAAGGTGACTAATATTTTCTTAAGTTAGTATGTAGGATTTCTATCTGAAAAATTAAAAAAAAAAGTAATGGGCTCAAAATATCCAGTTTTTTTTTGCAGTGCAAATTTAAAACACTATATTAAAACCAAAAATATTCTGATATAGTCTATACTACTATTATAAAGCTGAAGAGTTTGTTTGTTTGTTTGAACGCGCTAATATCAAGAACTACGTGTTCGAATTGAAAAATTATTTTTGTGTTGGATAGTCCATTTATCGAGGCTATTACTATATCAGCTACGAGCAATAGTAACGGAGCACAAACGAAAAATATTCTTTTTGTGACCTTCCGTTGCGTGCGCTGCGTAAACGGTTGATTTTAAGCAAAAATCATGTATGACGGGATTGTTCCCCTTTGAAAGTTCTAAACAAAAGTCCGCGACAGCATATATGTATCTGTTAAGGTTGGTTTACTATAACCTTTTTTATGGCAATCAAATTTATTCTAACATAATGCACTATTTGCGAAGATGCTTTTTAAACATGATATGAATCCTTATCAAATTAAATACGTCAGTTACCTAGGAATGGATTGTTAGGAAAGGGAGGGGAGGGAGAACGTGATGAGGAACGTTTCTGTAGTCCACCCGGGCGGAGCCGGGCACGACCGCTAATCATAAATAAGTAACGACGTGTTTCAGTTTTTTATTTTCACATTTTAAGGGGGAGGTGGGAGTCAAAAGATTATATGACAGTAACCAAAATTTATATTAGCAAAGAGTACACAGAAACCGAGATGGTTTCTGTGTGCTCTGTTAATAATAGATCACTTCAACAGGAATGTGTAGTCTACGCAGGCGAAGCTGCGGGCGTTCGCTATAAAAAATATGTTTAAATTTATAGAATAGCATAGTACTTACGCACAAAAATACCAATGGAGCATCAGACGGAATATCTAAAATGTCTATCTACATAAGTGCGAAAAGGAGTCAGCAGCAGGAATCGTTTCAGCGTAGGCAAATTTTTCAGCGCAAAAAGATATAGAAACACATAGATAATAAAAATACAAAGCAACATTCATTATATAGATAGATGACCCACCGTAAACAGGACAATGATCATTCGACCGATCGCGGCATGTAGCACGATTTGTTTCCCATCACAAACTTGATTACGGTTGTTACATATATAGTACGTGATTCGTTTTATTATATTGATATCGTATGATGACGATGGATCAAAACGTTCACCGTCCCAAATGTGACCTAAAACGTTATCACGTTAGTACTAGCATTAAGAAGCCTTCAATCTCTCAATTTCCATGGGGTTCCATCGTCAGATCCTGACTTTGTTATTATGAGACGACTTGAGAGTAAATCCTCTTAAACAAAAAAAATATTTTTTTTTTAAATCGGTCCGTAATTGACGAAGTTATTGGCAAACATACACACAAGCAAATACGTACAGACGAAATAGAACCTCGCACTACTGCGCGTAAAGAAAAAAAGAGATACCAGACTAGCAGTTTACATGTAGAAAACCTAAGCGATAACATTTTTTCAAAATATATATCATATAATATTTTTTCAATGTAGTTGCTCGTAAAGTTTTCTGTTTTTTGTAAGAAAATTATGCGGAAACCGACTCTTTATTACTTACACGCGTGAAATAAAACAGTACTGAAATCCTTTATTTCACGCGTGAAATAAAGTATTTTTTTAATTTTTTTGACTCTACGATGCATGGTGCAAGTCATAAAATTTAAAAAGTTACAAAGATGCAAGGAGGTTCTAATATTCGAAAAAAAAAACAATTATTTATAAGTATGCGCGCTCTTGCAATAATTAAATGTTGATAAACACTACAACACATAAGATTCTTGATTATCTCATTTAAAAATACGTGTTTTGTTTCCGAAAACAAAAATATTTTTCACATTATTGGCTGTACGTATACTATACCTTTGCCTCAAAAAAAAAAACTGTATGAAACGCGCGCTCTGCAAAGAAAGCGCGCTTTTTGTAAATAGGCTTTGGTGAAATAATAGTTATTTCAGTTATTTATTATACTTATTTTTTTGTTGTATTTCCTCGCAAAATGCATTGAAAAATGTTGTAAGATACTTGAGCGTAAAAGGTTTTATCCGAATGCGTGCCAATGAAAATGGAGCTCTCTAAATTCAAGTTTAAAAATATTTATTTTGATACACCATCTAGGGCCAAAATATTAAACTAAGAGAGAACAAGTTCATACGGTAATTTTTCTCTATAACACGGCGTCATCTGTGCGCTGTAATATGAACTACACCAAAACTACATTAAGCGGTTAATAGATGTCACTAGCTTACGTAAAATATTTTATTTTACGACAACCTTGGCAACCCATTTGGAGCCCCTAGAATACAGGTCAGCGGTTCGTTCTTCGTTAACAGTTATATTATTATGCAACTTGAGTTTGTGTAAAACAAGGCAGAAGTGAGGTTAAATATAGAAATAAACCTATCGGGTATATTTACCTATAGGTTCTGCAATTTATTTGAAAATGATATATAAGGAGGCAAAAGTACTACCTACATTTTATGTCTTTGTTTATAGGATAAGAACACATTTCATTTATTGTTCTAGAACCAAAAAGTTCCCTATGTAAAAAATAAAGTAGGTAGGTAAGTAAATTTTTTAGTAAAAATTTTAATAATATTTACTTTCCAAATTGTGCAAATTAAAGACCATGGACATTCGTACGAAATATGAAAAATAACATAAAGTATTTATTTTTAAGATTTTAGTATTAAAATCGATATCCCAGTTAGGTACGCACCTGAATTCTAAAAGCAAACATACCTACTTACTTGCCTACCTAAATTTTTTTTGGAATAACAATTGCGGACAATTATATGCTGTTTGATGCTGTTACAATTATTTTCTTTAAGATTCAGTGATACTTATTGTTTTGTTTAAACAGCTTTTTTTTACAAAAATATTTCTAACTAGCTTTCCACCCGCAGCTTCGCTCGCCTCCAGAACATTGTAACACTTTTTAGAACATTCTGAAACTTAACTACCTACATAAGAAATGTCTATCCTACATAATTTCATAAAAATCCATTTAACCATTTTAACATGCAGAATAGCTATCCCACAAGTCGGTGCCAACATCAGTCAGCCGTTTTGGAGATTAACCGGACAGACAGACAGACTAAGAGACACTACAATTTTTGTAATGTAAAAAAAAAATATTTTCACTTCTGATAACGCCCTCTTTATGTTTTCAAAATTTCACTAAAATCGGATCGGCCGTTTCGACTATTAGCTCTAACAAACAGACAGACAATCACAGATAAAAACTTATGTCACTCCCGATAACCTCCTTTTTATGTTTGCGAAGATTCATAGAAATAGTTTAGTAGTTTTGAAGAAAGCCCGGAACAAAAAGATAGACAAACACCCACACGGACAAAAAGTTACTTAAATCAATCCTGACAACCTATTTTTAATGTCTGCATAGTTTCATTAAAATCTTTAAAGTTTAGCTTGAACATACACTTAAACAGACAGACAGACAGACAAACAAAAAGTAGCGCAAGTCACTCCTCACACCTCTTTTCACGTCTGCGAAGTTTCATTAAAATTGGTTTAAATGTTTTAGAGTTTAGCTCGAACTGACAGAGTGACGGTCAGACAGACAAACAAAAAGTATTATATGTCACTCCTGACAGTTTCTTATCACATTTGTGAAGTTTCATTAAATCTTAAACTTTATCCAAAACGGACTTGGTCCAAAATTTTTAACACAGTTATTCTATTTAAATCTGAAAATAAGGACTAATCTATACTTTCCTATTAAAATATAAAAAATGAAGTCTGTAATTTTGGTAGATTTTTTTTCATCCAAAATTTATTAATCAAATATCCCTGTAACGTCATCTGCGCAGATGTTTACTATTTGAGTTATCTGAGACTAAATAAAGTCATAATATTTTTGTTGATTCGTGAAAATTTCCTAACCTAACCTCAAAATTTTCTGTTTACTTTTAGCTTTGGTTTTTTACTGTGGAAATCAGGGCAATAAGCTGAACCGTCCAGATGACGTTCAAGGCACAATTTCAACGTCAGATTAATTTTTAGATATACCTATCTGGTAAAATGATATTTTGGGAGGTTATTCTAGAACCTAATGTTTCTTTTAATTTTAATAAGAATCAGCACAACTTAAAGAAATTTGTCCAAGCCCATTTTAATAAAAATACTCTATAGAGTAATAATAATAAGTATATAGAGTTGTCATAAATTTTATAAATAAATGTATTTTCTGTTGATTTAATTGTTGATTTGATTATTTAATTTATTTCATTTTTATGCTTTTCGTAAAATTTAATTAAAACCTTTTCATAGCATACCTACGTTAATTTTTGTCAATATGCAATGGGATCCCTGTCTTAATTTACGCTAGACACAATCATGTTTGCATCTGACACTATGTGGTCTTGGCTCGAAGTTTCGAAGTGAGGGCAAGTCGCTTTGCTGCGCCTAATCAGACTTTTGCATTTTGCTTGGTATTTTATTCTCGTTATTTGTTTTATATTGCGGTTATGACTAAGAATGTTGTAATTAGCGTGAAATGTAAGCTTACCTTCGAACAATTAATCCCT